>JADMLD010000990.1:3037500-3233510 GCA_017589585.1 Phylloscopus whistleri | reverse complement strand
GTCCTAATGGAGGCAGGATGACAGCTTTCCACCCTGAGGGGGAGATTTACTTGGCAGCAGGAGCCTCTCTTTTCCTGAACTCCTTGCAATCCTCATCCATACCAGTCATCTGGCTTTGAAACCTCCAGTCATCATTATTCACTCTGTTCCTAGCATGACATTTTCTTCAGCAGGATTTCATATGGCTTCTGTGGCATGTTATTGTTTCTTTTATGAATGTTAATAAGATTTTCCTGAAGGGAACTGGGGAAAATATATTAAAAAAAATATAAAAATGAACAATTGAACTCCTAAGGAAAACAGAAGGGAATAAAACAAACTAAAATCAATCAATAAAAACAGCTCTAGATGTTAAATTAAAAAAATTTCTTCATCTATTTTACTAAAAGATTATCCTAGCACCTTAAAATGTTAATATGGTGGAGTAGTGAATTAGTATCATGTTGACAATGGAAGACATGGGTAACTGAGAGAAAGGTTGTTAAAATGCTTAAAATGAAATTTGTCTTTCTTCATTCATACCACTTTCAAGATTGAATTTACATGCAAGAAACAATCTCACTGCTAAACACTTACTGTTACCATTGCTTCAGTAAAAATGTGAGAGTTCAACGGACATGTGGAATATTGCAATCCAGGGAGGAAAGGAAGGAAAAAATAACATAATGCTCCTGGGACTTCTGAGGAAAAAGAAAGATCACTCCTGCTCTTTAAACTGCAGTGAAAATATATGCTGTATTTTAATCACTACAAAGTTCCAAGACATTTGTAAAAGAGACCTAAAACCTTCTGCATATAAAACAGCATTATTCATTGTTCTACAGAAAAGCAAAAATGCATGTACACAACCCTGGCTTGTAACTGTGCATCAGGTGGTGCAGCATTAACTCTGTTTAGTGAGGATTCTGCCAGAATCAGTTCTCTGGAGGAGATGAACCTCTCAAGCCTTCTGATGTTTCCAGAGCAGCACTTCTTGCAGGAGATGGAGCAGTTCTTTCTCAGGTGATCTGCTGCCAGTCTTTGGGGCTGCAAAGTGACACTGACTTTGTGCTGTGGTGGAAATACACCCTTGGGGGTTTGTATGCTGACATAATGAACTGCTCCTAATATATATTGGCTGACTGTTACCCAAAGCTCTGATCATTCTTGAGTACAGAGAAACATTTTACATGGTGAATGACGAGGCAAAGTACCCAGTTGTTTATTTTTGACTGTTGTACATTAACTATGATCTCTTCACTTTGTTTTATTCAAACCTCAGTTTCTCCCAATAGAAAATGAATATATTAAAATGTGTCAGCCTCATAAATATGGCAGGAGGAGTAATCAATCTGCTTTTACAAGAATCCTGAGAGACTAGGAATTTTTGAAACTGTTTACTTCCAGAAAGTTTTTTCTTCTTCAGCTGCCTACAATTTTTCAAATATATTACTCCAGCTTTTCAGAAACATTTTTTTTAAGTTGCAGATCATTTAAAGCAGAGGAAAATTCTAAAAATACTCTCAATGTGTGAATATAGTCCCTCAAAATTTGTTTTCTTAGCTGTATTTACTAAAGCCATGGCACTTCAGGAATGATGTAAAAATATACATGAAGACTTGCAGACATTTTTCTGACATGCACTTTTCCTGACAAATAAAAACTGTGACCCTTTACCAGTGTATTAGCTAAAACTGTACACCTGGGTACAGTTTAAACCATGAGGATTTGAAGCTCTGTTGGATCAAGGTCCACATTCTTTTTGAAAACAGATGTTGCTGTAAATAAGACTCTCTCCATTTTGTAAGAAGTAAATCTGTGCATATACCCAAGCAAGCAGGTTTTCAGCATTTTGCAAAAAGAGTGAAGTATCTTGTTTACATAATTCTTTCTGAAATTCCAAGGTATTTCCCCAGGAGGCAGGATACCTTTGTGGGCATGCACATCCCAGCAGGGCCCTAAGGAAAGATAGGTTAAAATTGTTGTATGATTTCAGTGGAAATATTAACAAAAGATAAATCTTGAACATGACTTTTAGAAGTAGGACATTGAAATCTCTGCCTAGTGATAGCTTTGGCAGCTTGAAATAGGAGACAGCTCATAACAACTGCTTCAAACTCATTATTAAACAAATCAAAGAAAAATATGTACATCTATTAAATAAATTGTAAAAAAGAGGCTTGAAAAACCATCAGTGGGCACAAGATCCCCAAATATCTTGAAAACAGGCCCCAAATAAAGATGCTTTTGAAATCTTGCTGTGAGTTCAAGGGAACAGCTAGCAGAGCAGATTGAGGGATGGTGTTTAGCCATATATTTTGGCAACTTCCAGCGACCACAAACTGCATCACGTGCTCAGAGTCCAATTTAATATTTTGGGCTGGGGCATCTTCTGCCCTTGGAGCCCCATTCTTCTGGATTCTGTAAGAAGGGCACTTTCCTTCTCTAGATTAATCATTTAATGGCTTTTTTTTTGTAATTGTTCTGCTTGTTGCTGTGAGTTAGATTGCCTGGAAGCAAAATCTGTGTGACTCAATCATTTGTATATTCTAAACAGGGATGGAGAGAGGGGAAGGAAGTAGCATGAATAAAATATAAAAATAAAATGCATTGCTTTGTCTGACCTGCTTTAAATGCCAGATTAATGTCTGCTTGATTTAGTTGTTTTTTTTTTCCCTTGTTCATCTAACAAATGGTTTCATAGCACTGTGTTGAACACAGTTTATTTTTACCACTAAAGCCCTGGATCCCAGTAGGGGTTATTAGTACTACAACATGAGCTCTAAAAGCTCAATACCATGAACACAAATCTTTTTAAAGAGAAAAGATTGCATGTGCATCACTCCTGAATCAATTTAACTCTAAAGCACCTTCTCTAAATTGGAATATGTTTCCTATTCATTTCTTGAGCTATTGTGTTTAAAGAAAAGCTTCCTCATGGTCCATTTAATTTTACTACCTGTACTTTAACCACTGGACCAAGGAACACAAAGACCTGGAAGTCATGATGCCTGGTCTCTGCACCCAGCTTGGTCATTCTCCTAGCACTCCTTGCTGTTTCAATTTCCTCAGCAGAGAGGGAAGAGGTGATAAAATTTTCAGATATTTAAAGCAATTTATACCAACTGTTATTAAATTCCAAAAGGTTGGCTTGTACTTTATCTCTTATCATAATAAATTCCAGCGCAGGAACATTTTACAAATGATAAAGTTATTGCAGCCCTTCTTTTAGAAAAATAAAAGCCAAAAGGGATCCCATCCTGTCAGCTTCTTTTGCCCAGAGCAGCTGTGGCTGCCCCATCCCTGGAAGTGTCCAAGGTCAGGCTGGATGGAGCTCTGAGCAACCTGGGATAGTGGAAGGTGTCCCTGCCCATGGCAGAGGGTGGAACAAGATGAGCTTTAAGGTCCCTTCCAAAAGAATATGGTTCAACTATATAATTTAGCTATAAAAGAGAGCATTCTGTAGAGATTTATTAGAAGAACTGATTGAAATTTGCATTTTTATATTTTGGTTAAGTTTTGAAATTTGTCTCTGTTTAAATGACGAATGAAAATCAGTTTGTGGAACCAGTTTTCCTTTGGTTTTATTTTGCAGAGCTCAGAAAATGTCATTGAAGAAAATTGCTTTAGGGAATTTGCCATTTTTAAATTGCACTTTGAAATATGACATGTCAACCAGAACATGGCATTTTTAAAAAATAAAGTTATAATTTAGTGCTTTTTCACTACTAACAATAACAAAATTGGAGTAATAATGCTGCCAGTAGTCTACTTTAGTATGAAATAAAACCTTTGAGGGTTTTTTAAGAATTATGGACAGTTGTCTCTTAATGAGAACTAAGATAATCTTCTCTAGTAAATTAGACTGGGTGTTACTTGAATTACTACAGCATAAATGTTCAAATGTTTGAGGGGGGGATATTTCTCCTGGTACAAATTAGCTACTGTATTTAATAATCCTATGAAGAAAAGTTATGTTTCAGTATTGTAAGAAGACACTGAAATCATGCAATACATCATGAAGTTACGAATATGTCTTGGTTTGACAAGACAGGTGTCTGCCAGGGAAACTGGGGTTTCCCTTAGAATAGAGAATGCAAACCCCCCACCCCTGCCAAATTATAAATTTTCAATTAAGGGCTCTCAGGCAAAGATTTGGGAATAGGAATAACAGTTCTTTACTAGGAATATCAATAATACAAATGTGGTAGGAAACAAAACTACCCCACCAAACCAGCAAACAAACAACAACAATTTGGGAAAGCCCTGACAGAATCAGAGCTGCCACCTGGCACCCTGTTAGTCAGGGTGTTGGAAGCAGTCCAGAAGTGAGTCCTGGGATGACAGATGTGGCTCTGTTGGAGCAGGGACGATCCTGTAGCCAAAAAGGGTCTAGGAGTGATGAGGAGGGGTCCAGGGGTGAGGTGATGGTGAGATGGGGTCCGGCGATGATGAGATGGGGTCTGGCGAAGATGAGATGGGGTGCCGTCTTCCTCCCAGGAATCGGGGTGAAGCAAGTGAAGTCTGTCCCCGGCCGGCTCAGTTTTCCCGGCAGCAATTGTAGACTCCCCCCACTGGGCAGGGCATCCCACAATAGGACCATGCATGCAAATGGGGCTCTGGGGGGAGCGGGTATAGTCCGGGGGTATAGTCTGTTGATGGCCCATTACCCAAAAGGCACCCGCCCCTCCCCCCCGTCCCCCTCCTTCCAAAGTTACAAGAAATAAAGAACAATTCCCCAACTGCTTTCAGCAGATGAAAATAGAATACACATTTTTGATTCCATAACCCAGGACATTATCCACCCCTTATTCTATTATCATCTGCATCATACCTAAAGCAATGAACTACTATGCAAAATGAACCCCTACACTCAGTTCTTACTTAGGATTAGGTTTTCTTGGGGTACACAACTGGTTTTTCCATCTTTCTGCATTACCCACCAAGTGTAACCAGGTCCTTGAGCAAAAACAATCCCACGGATGGGTTCGCCTTTGCCTGAGGTGGGGTTAATCCAGACAGCCTTTCCTAAAATACCTCTCATGTGCTCCACAGGGACTTTATCTCCATCTACTGTGTGCAAAGGGGTAGACTGGGCAGGACCAGCTCGATTGATGGAGCCTCGGGTGTTGACCATCCAGGTGGCTTTTGCTAAGTTCACTTCCCAGTTCTTAAAGGTCCCTCTGCCAAGTGCCTTTAGAGTGGTCTTAAGTAGTCCATTGCACCGTTCCACTTTCCCGGCAGCTGGTGCATGATAAGGGATGTGATAGATCCATTCAATGCCGTGTTCCTTAGCCCAGGTGTTTATAAGGCTGTTCTTGAAATGGGTCCCGTTGTCTGACTCGATTCTCTCAGGGGTGCCGTGTCTCCACAGGACTTGTCTTTCAAGGCCCAGGATGGTGTTCCGGGCGGTGGCATGAGGCACAGGATAGGTCTCCAGCCACCCAGTGGTGGCTTCCACCATGGTCAGCACATAGCGCTTGCCTTGGCGGGTTTGGGGCAGGGTGATGTAGTCAATCTGCCAGGCCTCCCCATACTTATATTTGGACCACCGTCCACCGTACCAGAGGGGCTTCACCCGCTTGGCCTGCTTGATGGCAGCACACGTCTCACAGTCATGGATAACCTGAGAGATACTGTCCATGGTTAGATCCACCCCTCGGTCTCGTGCCCACTTATAAGTGGCATCTCTGCCCTGATGACCTGAGGCATCATGGGCCCACCGAGCTAGAAGCAACTCTCCCTTATGTTGCCAATCCAAGTCTATCTTAGACACTTCTATCTTTGCGGCCTGATCTACCTGTTCGTTGTTTCGGTGCTCCTCATTAGCCCGACTCTTGGGGACATGGGCATCTACATGACGGACTTTCACAGGTAGTTTCCCTACTCTGGTGGCGATGTCCTTCCACTCATCAGCAGCCCAGATTGGTTTTCCCCTACGCTGCCAGCTGACCTTTTTCCACCTTTCCAGCCAGCCCCACAGAGCATTAGCTACCATCCACGAATCGGTGTAGAGGTAGAGCTTTGGCCACTTCTCTCTTTCAGCGATGTCCAGGGCCAATTGAACAGCTTTGA
Source organism: Phylloscopus whistleri (assembly GCA_017589585.1). Classification (NCBI taxonomy): domain Eukaryota; kingdom Metazoa; phylum Chordata; class Aves; order Passeriformes; family Phylloscopidae; genus Phylloscopus; species Phylloscopus whistleri. The sequence goes on along the minus strand of JADMLD010000990.1, from coordinate 3,227,456 downwards.
GTTCGGCAAGCTGGCTTGACCCACCTTCTCCTTCAGTGGCTTGTGCAACCTGTCTTGTGGGGCTCCACACAGCTGCTTTCCACTTTCGGTTCATCCCTACGATGCGACAGGAACCGTCAGTGAAAAGAGCGTAGCGTGCTTCTTCTGCTGGCAGTTGGTTATATGGTGGAGCTTCTTCAGCCCGGGTTACCTGCTCTTGTTCTTCTTCCTCGGTGAGACTGAAGTTCTCAGCTTCCGGCCAGTTGGTGATCACTTCCAGAATCCCAGGGCGATTCGGGTTTCCAATACGGGCGCGCTGAGTGATGAGGGCAATCCATTTGCTCCAGGTGGCATCAGTGGCGTGATGGGTGGAGGGAACCTTTCCTTTAAACATCCACCCCAGCACTGGTAGTCGGGGTGCCAGGAGGAGTTGTGCTTCAGTGCCAATCACCTCTGAGGCGGCTTGAACTCCTTCATAGGCAGCCAAGATCTCCTTCTCCGTGGGAGTGTAATTGGCTTCAGACCCTCTGTAGCTTCGGCTCCAGAATCCCAGTGGTCGGCCTCGAGTCTCACCAGGCACCTTCTGCCAAAGGCTCCAGGACAGACCATGGCTCCCAGCTGCGGAGTAAAGCACATTCTTTACCTCTGGTCCCGTCCTGACTGGGCCAAGGGCCACCGCATGAGCGATTTCCTGCTTGATCTGGGCAAAGGCGTGTTGCTGTTCTGGGCCCCAGTGGAAATCGTTCTTTTTGCGAGTAACCAGGTACAGAGGGCTCACAATCTGACTGTACTCAGGGATGTGCATCCTCCAGAAACCTATGGCACCTAGGAAAGCTTGTGTTTCCTTCTTGCTGGTCGGTGGAGACATCGCGGTGATCTTATTAATGACCTCTGTGGGGATCTGACGCCGTCCATCTTGCCACTTCACTCCCAGGAACTGGATCTCTCGGGCAGGTCCCTTGACTTTACTCTTCTTAATGGCAAAGCCAGCTTCCAGGAGAATCTGGATGATCTTTTCTCCTTTCTCGAAAACTTCCACTGCCGTGTTTCCCCACACAATGATGTCATCGATGTACTGTAGCTGTTCCGGAGCCTCACCCTTCTCCAGTGCAGCCTGGATCAGTCCATGGCAGATGGTGGGACTGTGCTTCCACCCCTGGGGCAGTCGGTTCCAGGTGTACTGAACGCCCCTCCAGGTGAAAGCAAACTGGGGCCTGCACTCTGCTGCCAAAGGAATGGAGAAGAAGGCATTGGCAATATCGATGGTCGCATACCACTTTGCTGCCTTGGACTTCAGCTCATACTGGAGCTCCAGCATGTCCGGCACGGCAGCGCTCAGTGGTGGAGTCACTTCATTCAATGCACGATAGTCCACAGTCAATCTCCATTCCCCTTCAGACTTACGCACAGGCCAAATGGGACTGTTGAAGGGTGAGTGGGTTTTGCTGACCACCCCTTGGCTCTCCAGTTTCCGAATCATCTCATGGATCGGAGTCACAGAGTCTCTGTCAGTACGGTATTGCCGACGGTGTACTGTTGCTGTGGCGATTGGCACCTGTTGTTCTTCAACTCTCAGCAGTCCCACAGCAGAGGGGTCGTCGGAGAGACCAGGCAGGGTATTTAGTTGTCTGATGTCTTCCATCTCTACAGCAGCTACTCCAAAAGCCCAACGATATCCTTTTGGGTCTTTGAAATGTCCATTTTTGAGATAGTCTATGCCAAGGATGCACGGGGCCTCTGGACCAGTCACAATGGGGTGTTTCTGCCACCCATTCCCAGTCAAACTCACTTCGGCTTCCAATACAGTCAGCTGCTGGGACCCCCCTGTCACTCCAGAAATAGAAATGGGCTCTGCTCCCACATACCCCGATGGCATCAGGGTACATTGGGAGCCAGTGTCAACCAAAGCCGTGTATTTCTGTGGGTCAGATGTGCCAGGCCATCGGATCCACACAGTCCAATAGATCCGATTGTCCCTCTCCTCTACCTGGCTAGAGGCAGGGCCCCTCTAGCACTGGTTATTCCCTCCCTGAGCATACATACTAGAGGTTCCAGCATCCTGACTACTGACAGCCTGGGCATAGGAGGTTGAGGATACTTTCATTTTAGTGGCACCCTTTTGGTGAGTGTTCCTCTCCTTGAGCTCACGCACCCGGGCTGCCAGGACATAGGTGGGTTTCCCATCCCACACTCCCATGTCTTCCCCATGGTCACGCAGGTAAAACCACAGGTCAGCTCTCGGGGTGTACCCTCTCTCTCTGGCTGGGGGTCGTTGGGCTCTGACTCTGGGGCCTGTGACTCGCACCGGTGCCACATTGGAACTGTTCTTCCTCATCTCCTCCCTCACCTCCCTCATTTCCTCTTTGAGCTCTTTCACCACGGCAGAGATATGAGCCTGCAGCGGGCCATTGATCATGCTCTCATAATTCCTAAGCTTAGTGGCAACAGCCCCCACTGTCACTTGGTTGTCCTCAGCATTAATGGTTGCAATAAATGTAGTATACTGAGATGGCCCCAGATTTGCCAGGTTCCATAACATCTGCGCTGTGCATCTAACCTTGTCAGGATCATTATCATGCTGTCCACTCCTCCCAAAAAGTACCTCTAGTACTGCCACTTCCCTCAGCTGTTGGATTCCCTCCTCCAGAGTTTTCCAGCGCATTCTATGGTGGTGCTCCTGCATTCTTTCTCTGTGGACAAATCTTTCTCTCACACTCGTTAAAAGCCGCTGCCAGAGGGAAAGAGGTCCAGGCTCCCTTACAAATACCTGATTTATACCTGAGTCCTGGGTCAAGGGTCCCAAATTCCTGGCCTCCCCACCATCTAGTTGGACACCTGTGCCCATAAGATCCCAAACCCGAAGTAGCCAGGCAGTGTAAGCCTCACGTCCCCGCCGTACAATATCTTTTTGCAGATTACGGAGACTTTCATACGACAGGGTCTCAGTGATGATCTGAACATGTGATTCCCTTGTGTCTTGTGAGGGCCCTCCCTTCTTATCTTTACTCTCTGGGTTTGCTGTTTTCACTTTAGATTTCCTTGTTTCCACAGGGGCAACTGCTGCTGGCTGTGACTGCCCCTGTGTGTCAGCTGGAACCTGGACAGTTGTAATGTCTGCGGGTTCTGTATCAGATTCTCTTTTGTCAGGGCAGGGCGAAGGTTTCTCACCAGCTGGGGAAATGTACTCTTTCAGCATCTGGTTCATCTCATGCATTTCTTTTATCAGAGCCTTCACCCAAACCGGGTGGTTTATGCCTGAGGCTGGCTGTGGGACAGGGGTGGGCTCTTGGGCAGCATCATTATTCTTTGGGGTAGTTATCAGAGTGCTTACCCAGGCCAGTCTCCCTTTATCTCTGAATACCAAATAGAATAGGCCTATAAGCAGCACCAACCACTGTATGACGTCATTAGCATTCAGAGGGAAATTTAACCCTTGAAAAGCTGGTGGAGTAGACCCAAAAAACTGAGTGAAGGGTTGGGAGAAAATTTCCCCTGGTGCCATTTCCTCACAATATGTACCATTATTAAAGTAACCCCAGAAACACAGAGTTAGTCTATGATAGCCCTGAATCCATGTGCCTGCTTTCCAAAGGAAGTTAAAAATCCACGAATTCCTCACCTTATTAACCCACAAAATAAACTGGATGCCAGCCACAGTAGCCTTGGTTATAGGGCCCATGTTTAGATAAGGGCCAGCAAATGGCAGAAATACAGCCACAACCACGTGCCAGCCAAACCAGGGAAAGCTGGACCACATGATTTTGAGCAGTAGACTTCTATCTAGTACACAAGAACTGTTATTCCTCTGTCTCAATGCCCTTGTGCCCCACACTTGGGCGCCAAAATCTGTCTTGGTTTGACAAGACAGGTGTCTGCCAGGGAAACTGGGGTTTCCCTTAGAATAGAGAATGCAAACCCCCCACCCCTGCCAAATTATAAATTTTCAATTAAGGGCTCTCAGGCAAAGATTTGGGAATAGGAATAACAGTTCTTTACTAGGAATATCAATAATACAAATGTGGTAGGAAACAAAACTACCCCACCAAACCAGCAAACAAACAACAACAATTTGGGAAAGCCCTGACAGAATCAGAGCTGCCACCTGGCACCCTGTTAGTCAGGGTGTTGGAAGCAGTCCAGAAGTGAGTCCTGGGATGACAGATGTGGCTCTGTTGGAGCAGGGACGATCCTGTAGCCAAAAAGGGTCTAGGAGTGATGAGGAGGGGTCCAGGGGTGAGGTGATGGTGAGATGGGGTCCGGCGATGATGAGATGGGGTCTGGCGAAGATGAGGTGGGGTGCCGTCTTCCTCCCAGGAATCGGGGTGAAGCCAGTGAAGTCTGTCCCCGGCCGGCTCAGTTTTCCCGGCAGCAATTGTAGACTCCCCCCACTGGGCAGGGCATCCCACAATAGGACCATGCATGCAAATGGGGCTCTGGGGGGAGCGGGTATAGTCCGGGGGTATAGTCTGTTGATGGCCCATTACCCAAAAGGCACCCGCCCCTCCCCCCCGTCCCCCTCCTTCCAAAGTTACAAGAAATAAAGAACAATTCCCTAACTGCTTTCAGCAGATGAAAATAGAATACACATTTTTGATTCCATAACCCAGGACAGAATAGTACAAAAAATAAAACCCCATGCATAAATACCAAAGCTATTTGTAGACAACTTTTGAATAAACACTTTTCCTCTTTATCTGATCTTCCCAATCCTCTTGAACCACTCTGATCATTCATCCCTTTCACTCCTTGTTTAGAGAGTTTCTTCAGCTGAGGCATGTGGCATTGTCACCCAGATTCACACATGAGATTTTCAGATGTGTCTAAATAGGAAAGCAATAACAAAAGTTGGAGTCCTGGCCTCCATCTGCAGCCACCTGATCTCATCTCCAAATTTCCCTTCAGCAGCTCCTGATGCCTCTTAACACACACTGACTTTTGTAAGGAAATCAATTTGTCACTTACAGAACACTGAGGAAACAGCAAGGTCACCTTAACTACACATATTTCAGAGAGAGTTCAGAGGTGTTTAATATGTGTTGTAAAAGATTTTACAGCAAGTCAAATTACGAGTCAAGAGAACAGCTCATCCAAGTGATTGTGGTGTCCTGTGTCTGATCTGAGTAAGGCCAGATGAAAGAGAACAAACAAATGAGAAAAACACTGTAGGATAACTCTCCTCTCTGCCAGTATTAATTAGATAAATAGGAATTTGCACTGAGATAATCTGTGGTATGTTCATTCTCAGGAAAGGAGAAGGATGAGGGCGCATATGGGGGGTGTGTTGTGTATATGAAATTTCTGTGAAGTGCACATCGTGATGAGAGTGAATGATTAATACAGTAATTAATATAGCTAGGCTTCCTCTTCCTCCTCCAATGGGCAGCTTCAGCCACAGCAAACCTGTCTTCCAGAGCCCTTCTGCAGCCCCTGAAAAGAGGCACATTCCTTCAGTCCTGAAAGGCACACAGGGACAACTTCTCCATTTTTCCTCAACCATAAAGCAATAATCTTATCCTGTATTCCGTGGGTACCTCTAAGGGTGCTGCAAGGTGTTTGCCACCTCAGAGCAGCAAAACTTTCCACAGTGGATTTGAATTCAGTTTACAGGATTTTTCACCTGCAGTAAGAAATTGTTAAGGACTGCAACAAAAAGAAATCGAAAATCACTGCTCTAGATGCAGCCTAATAAGATTGTCCTTGTAGATCTAAAGTTAGCTGCTGTGAAAAAGCCTTATATGCTGTTTTCCCTTTTCAAAGCTGTGCAAACGTGAGATTTAATCCACTGAATGAGCCCTGTGAAAGCTCAGATCTTCCTGCAGTGTTGCACTGCCTGGTCTGACACACTTACATAGCAGTTCTAGGATGCACCCAATTACCAGTTCCTTTCTCTGCACTCTGATTTCAGCTTATTGCCCTACGCTGCTTTGGCACATTTTCTCTCTCCTTTCATTTTTCCTTTCAAAGGGATTCTTTGCTGCCATCTACTTGGCACAGTCAATTACAGCAGCACAAAACACTACCGAAGCAGAATAGTAACATCCGACCTTCACTTGAATAAGGTGCAAAGCAGCTGTACGAGTATTTCCCTGTGTTCTTTTTCTTTTATTGAACACCTTTTAATGGCAGTCAAATTCTTTCAGCAGAACGCTGAGGTGACCAAACTGCTGCTGCATAGTTAATCAAAAGCAGTTTTGGAAAGTGCTGGAGCAGGGCACAGCTCCTTTGAAATCTATGAAAATATACAGTGGCATTGTGCAGTTGGGTTTGGGGAGATTCATTTTCCATTTTGCTTTGTTGTGCATTCAGGTTTGTTTTGTTGATAATGCAGGAGAACATCCGTGCAGGTCCGGATCTCTATTTCTTCCTGAAGCTAAGGAAATTATATCAGAGGGGTTAATTCACCTTATTCACCAGCAGGGAGGAGTGGAGACACAGTGTAGACAAGGGATTCACCAGTGAAGTGCTTTCTCCATCCCGAGGCCCTGAAGGTGCACCCAGGAAATGCTAATGAGAGATGAGGAGGGTGTAAGAACTCCCTGACTCTGATTAACACAGTCTCAGCCCAGACAGATCAGTAACCTTCCAGCTCACTCATCCATCAGCAGCTCAGCTGGCTCTGCCAGTTTTTGCAGTGAGCTCTGATTAAGCTGGATGTAACAAAATACATCGGTCGAGGAAACAAAAGCACCTTTCCCCTTGCTGGGTCTGTGTTTGCAGAACACCAAGCATGTCAGAACAGCCCTGCATGGTGGCTCTGGTTTGTTCTGTGGAAGCAAGAGGATGAATGGAAGGCAGTGTTTCAGGGTATGGCTGCTTTGGAAACCATCCAACCAACCAAAAACCAGCCCCAAACAGAAATAGGAGGTTTAGCCCAGGTCATGTTAAATGACAGTGATCAGGCAGCCCCTGTTTTATCAGGGGTTAAAAGCTAGAGCTGTCACAATTAATTTGATATAGCTGATGGGTGGTGAGAGAATAAGTTGTGCCTCATATCTAAAATAATATTTGGGAGATTGTAGGTTTTTTTCAACAATAACTCTCAGCCCTAAAAACAGGAACAGCAAGAGAGCAGTAACACAGGTGCTGGCTGTATTTCCTGTTTTATGAATGGATTTGATCCACGCTATCACTAAGCAGCACCAATGACAAGTCACTGTTTTGGAATGTTTTGGCTGACAAGGAATTTGAAGAGTTAAAAAAATTATTTTAGCAAGGGATATAAAGGGTGCTGTCTCTGTTTAATTTTTTTTAATTTTTATTTATTTATTTGAATCAGTAGTTTCAGTTTATTTGGTCTGTTCCTTTCCTAGCAGGGATATTCTGTGCAAAGAGGATGCTTGTCAGCATCTAGACTTGTTGTATCACCCTGGTTGGTGATATCCCACAATAAACTCCAGAGGGTGTTGCAGAAAGAAAGCTCTCAGATATCTCAGTAGGCTGAACTTTTTTACTTTCCTGATTTGAGCTTCAGACCTGTAGCATGAAAGAAGACAGACATGGCCAGCTTCTTTACAGGATTTGTGTGTGAGGAGGGTAAGAGGAGGAAAGAGGGAATGACAAAACACCCAAAAATAAAAAAAAAAAAAAGACAGAAACCCCCCACAAAGCATCTAGAAAGGCCAGCAGACAAGCAGGAAAAGTGAGGATGGTTAAGGAGCATGGATTGCTCAGGGACTGGCAGGAGGAGACTGTCGGACAGCACACAGGCTCCATGAACTTGTGAAGGAAGAGCCATACAAGAAAAGGTATTCTCTAAGGGATGTGCTGTCCTCTCTCTTGTCCTGTATCAGGTTATGTCACAGGTGGCTGACTAACACACAAGCACTGCTGTCAGGTCTCATTAGACTTTTATCCCTCACTATGGGACCTCTTCTTTGCTCCTGGGGTTCCCCAGAGCCACAGGGGCTCTACAGCCTTTCTCTAGAGCTGCCTTTGGAGTCCAGGGCTGAGGAGGGACGTGGCATGTGCCAGTTGTAGGATTTTCTGGTAGCTCAACACATGCTCAGAGGATGGATCAGATGAGTGATTTCAATGCTGAGCACAGAGCCAGACGCTGGCCAGATCCCAGAAGTGTTCCAGATGTTCCTCAGTGCCCTTGTCCTGGAGGAAGGTTGCTTCCTGATGTCTCTGTAGGCCTATAAGGTGTTGACTTGAGAGCACTGGAAAGCTGAGAGAATATTTTCATGTGGCCACAGTGTCTGAGCTGTAGAGGAAAAATACAAGAGTTTGCAGTTTTGGGGCAGGAGCAATACAGTATGCTGATGACCAAAGAAATCGTCACACAGTGAGGGACTGCAAGAATGATGAGCATCATGGCACTTCTCCTAGTTCAGGAACAACCCAGAGTCAGAAAGAAGCCCTGGAAGAGGAGTTGCACAGAAGGTGGGGAGAGGAGAAAAACCAGGAGTGAAAAACTGCTGAGTGAACCTTGACATTCAGGACCTGCCTGACCTTCAAGCTAGGTGAAGTAACAGTGGGGAGTAAGTCTCGAAAAAATCCATCTCGTACTCCAGAATAACTTACACTTTCCTCTGCACAGCCTCAGTGCAGTGACTGAAATAAAACCATGCTTGCAGCAGTCAGGTAATGTTTTCAGCTGCAAGGCTGGAGAATGCCAGGTCTGCTCTCTTGTCACAAGTGTCTAGTACACGACTTCCACATCTGTGGATCTCCAGATGTGGAGATACATACAGGACCTTGCTTTTACAAGGAGACTCCTAAAATTGCCTTTGGAACAACAATAAAATAAAGATTTTTTTTTTTTTTAAAATGGAAATTGGTAGCATCATGTACTGTCTTCTCCTGTTTAGTTTATAGATATAGAGAAGACATAATAAAATCTTATGCCACCAAATAGTATAGAAAGAAACATATTGGAGCATAAAAATGACTTTTGAACTCATTAGTCTGATAATTAGAAGACTATTCTTTATCTTCGTACTTCTGGGAATATTAGAAAAACAATCTAAGCCAACACAGCAGAAACAAACATTAAACTTGTGTTTATGTAAAGCAAAACATGTACATTAAACAGAGACAGACATTAATTTTACCATTTGTTATAAAAAGGCCAAACTTTGGTATTAACTGAAAGAAACTGGAAAAGTAATGAAATTTCAGTGACAGATCTATCTCTGCTTTTAATAACAGTGTCCCACACCCACCCCTACCCCACCACATAACAAGTGATGAACAAGATGGGTGACAGACACCACATCTTACAATAATCACTTGTAAAAGCTCTGGAAGTGAAACCAACACAATTACATCAGTGATGATTTGCACATCCCTGGTGGATGCTAACAGACAAGACCTGACACAGCCCAAAGCTAGACAGTGCCAGCTGCTCTCGGAATAGCTTCAGCACGAGTTTCCTTGGAAAGGTACCCAGGAACAACCTTCTCCTTGCAAGGGATAAGTACCTCTGAAATGCAGATGCCAGGGAAAGCACAACAGAGTCATGCTGAGGACTGGATGAACTCCCTTGTCAACAAAAAAAGGGGTGGGGGGGTGGAGGGGGGAGGGAAACAAAAGGAGGTGTGAGAAACAAAAAGCTGCTAAATGATCAAAATGTGAGATAAAGACATTTTTGCTTCAAGTATCCTTGTTTCTGCAAAACCATCTCAGTCTCCCTGCCCCTGGCAATCAGAGTCAATTTATTCAAATACTAATCTTACAAACAGAAATGGAAAATTAAATCCACCATGATTGTAAATAGCTAGGGTGCTGCCTGCTGAAACATATGAAACGCTAGGCAACACTCTCTCATTTTCTGGGAAAAAAAAATCATAGAAATTTTCAATTTGAGCGTGAAATTATTCCTTTTAGAATTGCTTACAATGTAACCAGTGGGTGAGATACTATTCCTTAAAGTCATTTGTAAGTGAAAGAGTCCTGCATGGACTCTTCGTCCCCCGCTGACTGGGGGCTTTTTGTACCCCTCTGCTTTGGGGTGTGGCACAGGCGAGCGATCTGATTGGTCGAGAGGCAGAGGGCTCTGTGATGGACAGCACCTGGGCGTGGCTTGCAGCGTGGGGGCGGGGCCAGCATCAGGGCGGCCTGGGGGAGGGGTCCGGCGTTTGGGCTGTCCTTGGCTGCAGGTCACGCTCAGGCCCTGACCTTAGGGATAAAGGTGGCTATGAGAAATGAAGTCCACTCCTCACCTGAAATTTTAAAAGTTTAGCAAGGGACAATAGGGGACAAAGTGAATAAAGCAAAAGGAACAGCGTTGGATGCTACGCCGCAGCCGGAGGCACGCCATTCAACACAGCAACACTGCTTAGATACCCTGGATATTGCATCAGCCCAATACATACTTACAAAATTATACATATTTAATCATTTTAACATAGTTCCTACTGCATCCCACCTTTTCGAAGCATGTGCAGTTGTCCCAGTCCTGGTCATTTGTTACTTTCCAATACATTCAACAGGTTTCGGTTCCTTCACTGGTTAAATGTGAACATTACAACAACTCTTCACCAATATTGGTATCACAATGCAACAGCTGCATCAAAAGATCTGTAAACTTTAGCAAAACTTCTTTTACAAAAGTCAACATTATAAAACACACAGTGCTCACTCTAACAATTGCTAAAGCCAACACTGTAATAAATTTATCACAGTGGCCTTGAGCCTAGAGCCAGCCTTGGGCTAGGGAGAGTGACTGGGGCTGCCATTGGGCTTAGCTCCAAGGATGGTGTTGGCCTGAAGGCAGGAACTGGGGCTGAGTTTAGGAGTTCAAGCTAAAGCTGGCATTGGAGTGTGGGCTGGCACTGGGCTTGAAGCTGCCCTTGGGGTTAGGCTTAAAGTTGCAATTGGGGCTGGCTTTGAGTTTAGGGCTAAACATGGCATTTGGTTTAGGGCTGAGCTTTTAGCAAGGTGCTGGAACTGGGGCTGGTCTTTCCAGGTAGGACTGGGTTTTAGGTTAGAGCTGGAATTGGGGTTAAGGCTAAAAGTGGCATTTGCCTTAGGCCTGGACTTGAGATTGGCTCTGGGGTTGCACAAGTCTGGCAATGGGATGAGATTAAATCCAGGAGCATGAGTGTGTCTCAACATGGAGTGAGGCTGAGATCAGGATCAGGGTGAGCTTTGGAACCGAACATGCACAGAGGGACAGGGGAGACGTTGCTGCAGGATGTCCCTGGCATCATCGCAGCCATGCTCAGGCACCACCACCAAATGAGGCGGGAGCTGGCTGGTCCAAGATCCAGGTGATCCCAGCACCTAGAATATCCCTCTGTCCAATTCTTTTAGCTGTCCTGAACATTCTCCCTCCAGGCTCTTTGTCACCTCCTCAATAGAAGAGCATGGGATATTGAGTGGCTTCTAAGACCCTGCAGAGTCCTTGAGGAGGGCAAGCCTTGCTTAGCAACAACCAAACACTCTACCTGTAATACACAGCATTCCCATCCTGCATCCAATCCCATCACTGCGCCACTTTCTGAGAAGAAAGGAAGCCCATTCAAACCCAAGGATGCTCATTATGCTCTTCAGTAGTGAACCACCACACACTAGACCACTCATAGTTCTTACTCACAGAAAGGTTAAACAATTTTCATGTTTTCTTCAGCCACTGCTCTTGCTGCTCCTCATGCTACAGATGAGGAAGCCTATTCAAAAATGGTACATTTAGTCCTGGCTGGTTTGACCCAAGTTTTGCAACTCTGTAACTTCCTCAGCCTTCCAGACCCAATAGTTCTGGAAAAACTTCCAGTGGGTTATAAAGCCAAGATCTGTGGCTATTTCATGAGCAGCGTTGGGTCAAGGAATATTTTTGATTCTGTGTGAAAGAAAAAGCTTAAATCATCTCACAGTCATGCCAGTGCAGAGCAGCTTAAGGGGAAAACACAGCACAGCAGTTGGAATGGTGAGGGATGAGCTCTGTGATTGAAGATTTTCATCACTGACATATTGGCTAGTGAGGTGTTGCTAAGACTTACTTTGTCACTTCAGTTAATTTCCCTGATGCATTTGGTGGTGCCAGGGAATCAGCTGCACCTCCATCAATTCCATCCAAGAGCTCAGACTCACCATACCGAAGGATCCATCCAGCCCGTGGCTTTGGACCCATCATTGTAACTTGTGAAAGCTGGTGTTTGCTGTGACAAGAAGGGGCAGGAATTATCTTCAGTACAGTATTTTCCTTGGTCTCTGAAATAGCCTTTGGCTTGTTTCAGTCCTTCCCAGATTGCATTTATTCTTGTTCATTTGTAAAATCCCTGGAGTTTTCAGAGTCAAAGCAGGAAGAGCTAAATGTTGACATCTGATACTTGGTTCTTATATCTCTAAAGGCCTTTCAGAACATGAGGCAGTGGTGTCTTGCATGGAAGATTGCTTGGGAAAGGGTTGCTGTCCTAAAGAAAGACATAAACCAAATGATGAACAGAGCACGCTCTCCCCCAGAAAGTGAAACTCTGGCAACAACAGTCAGTAGGCACAAGGAATCCCATGAGTGTGCAGTGTGGAGAAATTTGTTTGACTGGGGACAAGATGTGGATGAATGACTCCTGATTTCACTTACTGCCTCAGACTGGAGCCAGCTGATCCCTCCCATGTGGAGACCACTTGTTTCTCTGGTCCATTCCCCTTTATTCCATTCTGGAGGCACTGAAAGGCATTTAAGATATTTGTGCCCTGGAAATTAAAAGGTGTATCACAGCTGGTTTTGGTGATGGTGGCCCCAATTCCGCATGTGCATGATCTGCCTGACACATGGGACATGCCTGATGGCTGTTAGTTTGCCTAGAACAATTTTGACTGACATCCAGGATGTGTGGAAACGTCACAACTTACCCAATTCCTGTTGGCCATGATAAAACTTCAAGAGAATGAAACCATTTCCAAGATGCTTGCTTGAAGCTATCTTTGATTGTCATATCCAAGCACCATTGAGTGAGTGAGAAAAGTGAGTATTTTATTTTCACCTTTGTTTAGCAGAGTCCTGCATTGTATCATCTCTCTGCTCTTTTAAGTGCATGAGAAGGATGTGGGAAAGGGAAGAAAAATCTGGCTGCAGAGAAATATAGAAGAACATCTGTCCAAGTAATTTTTATGTGTGGACCCTTCCTTAAAAAGAAAAACCAAAACCAGACATAATATCTGCTTGGCTATAAACAGGAAATAATAAAAGAAAAATAAAGAGAAATAGAGAAGAAATTGCTTTTTTTTCTTTTCATTCTCATAGTATTCAATTGTATAAAAAAGATACAATGGTTAAGGAAAGGCAAATAATAAACATTAGAGCCCAGATACGGGTCTGTGGTACTTAGTCACCTCATCATTCCATTTTGAAGTCAATGTGAATTAACTGTCTATATTTGGTTTGGGGATTTGAACTCCAGCTCTGATTTTCTGGCTTACATTTCACTCTAGCAAACTCCTCAGCACCAGAGGAGCACTATCTGGTGGCTAATCTTTTCAGTATCCAGTAGCTGCTGTTAAAGCTTTCTTGGTGCTATCCCTGCCTCTGTCTGAATCTTTGTACCTTTCCCCCAGCTCAGGACCCCACCTGTCCACCACAAGCTGATCCTTAAAAAAAAAAAAAAAAATCACCAGAAGTGCAGGCCTTCCCACAGGAATTTTGGGTGGATCACATTTATAAGACCTCCATGGGGAAAAATATACTTTTGGTCTGGAATTAGGCAAGTACCACTGGAGCAGCACTCTATAGCCTAGCTGGATTTTTCACATGAGCCATCTTTCAGGGCTGTATAAATAAAGAATAGTGGACTCTAGTATTTAAGCAGCCTACAGAATTACTTGAGTGATGTCCACCCACCATTATTATACATACCTCCTCTCTATGGACACAGATGCTAATGCTTATGTTAGCTGGTCCAAATTTTCTACTGCCATTTATCAGGAAGCGAGCACTAAGTTGAATTTGGGAGCAGGTCCAAATTCAGCCAAGGCATTTTATTTTCCAAAGAAAATACTGTTGACAATAGAATCGGAGTTAGCAGACTGGATCTTCTGAATGCACAGAGACATCCAAAAGCTGCTCCCTAAAATATGGAGTAAATACACAAACTGGCCTCTACATATCGTCCTAACACAGCCCCTGTGTATTTGTGTACATTAGCCTGTACTTTTTCTGGTGCTTTTGAAAAAAGGCCCAAGGTGAGGGATTTCAGCAGCTCACAAGGTTTAATGTTGCATGGCACAGTCTGATTTTTTTTTTTGCAGGTTTATATTGGCCAATATTTATTGAATTTTATTGAAGAGCTGTATTTTGTTTACATTCTGGCTGGGATTTTGAGATCCCTTCGCCAGACACCCACAAATACCTAAGTACTTCTAAAAGTACAGGTTGTGCAAAAAGAAGCAAGAGACAGCCTGTCAAAGCCAGGTTAAAAGGAACAGAGTGTTACTGAAACCCTGACAGATCCAAGGAGCCCCATGATCCTGTAATTTTGGTGGCACTGAGGGGCTGTACAGGATCTGCCCAGCCTTGGCAATTTTGCACAGGCTGTAGGAGAAAGACATGGCAACACTTAGAGAGGTTTCTGGAGTCTCCAGGAGCAAGGAAAGAGAAGGAATCACAAAGCTAAAGCTGGGCTGAGACTCCTTGCTGCACAAATCCAACTCCCACAGAATGGCAAAGAGCCCATCCAACCGAAAAATCTCTCAAGGAGCAAAATCAAAGCAGAACAACAATAGGAAAAGAGCCTTGAAAACTTCTCTTTGCTTCTTAAAATAGTCTTCCCTGTATGCCTGCTCCCCCTCCCTCCCCACCATTTATTGGCAGCTGTAGCAAGTAATTAAAAAGGGACTTTCATGTTAGGACAAACATGCAGAAAGGAAAACATTTTACATTTTTCTTTGCCAGTATGTACATTTCTGAGTAAATATTATTAAAGTTACTTCCATGAGCAACACAACTTCTGGAAGCCAGATGACTTTTCTGGTTTTATTCTGCAGTTGACAAGATAATGTCTGGTTACAGTAGAGTAATAAATTAATTATTTCCTGATAAAATTATAAGGCAAGGCTTCATTTTACAATTATCCATGAACAGAGCAAATGAGGTGATGTTGTCTAAATCAGAAAGAGCATTTGTCAAATGTCATTCAATACAACATATTGTGTGAAAGGGAAAACTGGATTAGACTTTTTTAAAGACTTGTGCTTTTCAGTTTTAAATTTAATTTAATTTTAATTTTGAAACCAAAAAGCTTGACAGAAAAACTCCACCAAAACCAACAAACAAAACCCACCAAAAATGATCAGTTTAAGAAGACTTTCAAAAACAGCATATACAACAAAAATCCTTTCCAGATAAAAAATTATCTGTACCAGGGAATTAGGACCACTCCTGGTCAGACTTGTGTGTAACCCATTCAGAATCAGTGGTCTCCTGAAAGAATTTCCTTTATTTTCTTAGTGTTACAGCACATCTCAATTTTCTACTTTAGTTTATTGCTTTGTTTTGTGATGGAAAATTGTTCTTCCACAAGGGCAGCATGAGCTTTAGTTTTATAAATGTCTACCTCCATGATCAAGATTTATGTTTATAAAAATATTTATACTTTCCTCTAGGAGAGGAAAAAGTGTATTTTATAATTAGGCAGGAGCAACCAGCAAGATGTGCGATTGCATTATTAGCATGTGTGAATTCAGAATAGGATGCCCTGTGAAAATTTGCTTGGGAAAAAAACATCCTGGGCTTGCACAGTAGCTGACTGTTAACTTGCCAGCTCTTGCCAGTCTCAAAATACCAAGCCTTACCATATTAGTTCACTATGGGTCAGAGTAATTTCCCAGCAGTGGGCACTCATGTTAGTTATGTCCCACTGAGCGCCTGACAGTGAAACATCAGTGATCCCTGGGCCTTTTCCATGTGTTCTTCTCTTCCAGACAGGTTAGGATAACAGCAGAGACATGTAAAGAAATAAAATTAAAATATAATTAAAAGGAAACAGCATTAGAGAGATTTTTATTTATGCACCTGTACAAATATATCTGTGCATGTGTTTATCCCCAACAACAGGCTTACCTTCTTAACTTCACTGACATTCATTATTACCAGATATGCAAATTCATTAACCCAGAGAGATTAAAATATTTTCTAAAAACGTTTCTTTATGGCTGAATTAAAATGTATAGCCTTTAAAATAGCCCCTAAGATTAGAGAAACTGTTCAACCTAATTACCTTCTAGTGCTGCACACCAGTTACATTCTAGCACATGAGATAAAAGCAGGTGCTTTGCATTAAAATTCCTGGACACCACCTCTTACATAATAATTACACTGAGGTTTAGTCTTTGGATGCTGCTACTTGGAATAAGCAAACTGAGGTTTGTTTAAGCACTGGTTTAACCAAGTGAGGTTCAGAGCATGGTCTGGAACCTGCATAAGAGTAGGTGCTGGTTAGCCAGGGGGTACCATTTGCAGTATGTGGTAACATGTGTTACTTCTGTTCAAATGGCTTTTTGTTTGTCCATTAAGCCTCAATATTTTTGTACTTTTGAACAAAATAATGCAAATTTACTGTCTTTTCTGACATCAGGGAAATGCTTGTAAAGTCTTCCTCTTAGCAAAGTGCCAGTAATTAATAAATGTCTTTTTCAGTTCGAGCATTTCTGTTAACATGGTACAGCCATTATAGCAATTAGTGGCATACCAAAGCAGCCATGAAGCCACCACCCTTTTAGGAGAGAATTTATGACCAGCTGATGTGGTTTTAAGTGTGTGATGCTCCCAAAAGGGTTAGTCCTGCCCTCCCTCTACTCACAAATACCGAGAAAAGAGTCCTTATTGTGGCATTTCTTTCCTCATCCTCTGTGGACAAATGTCATCTGCTGGGAGTGGCCTGTAAATCCCCAAGGCAGCTCAGAACACCAGAGGCTGTGACAGAAGCAGCCACTGTGGGGTCAGCAGAGAATGAAACTCCCACAAGCACCCGCCAGATCCCTCAGGGGTACTAATGCAGCTGTAAATCTGGTGGGTGCTGAGTGAACTGGGTGTGGGTGGGTGATGATCCCTAAACCCCAGAGGGACTTTTGCTTTGGCTGTACCCACTGTCCTTTGTCCTGTGTGACCGCATGAGCCTCCCCACATGGATACCCTGTGGCAGGGACCTGCTGGACAAATGACCACTGCTGGTGGATCTTGCCCTGAGTGCTCGGCCTCATCTACAAGCTCACGACCAACAGTGTGGGATGGCTTCAGGCACAGCCAGGCCATCTGGATCTCTTAGAGGCTTTAAATAAGTCCTGTAAGTCACTCATCACCTTCAGGCCACACTGCTGTGTGGAGGGAATTTCGTGTGTAGCATTTGGCCTTCTTCTGCAGGCTGGCTCACCTTGGCACTCCGTGTGCACAGAGGATACACCTTACCCTCAAACCTTCCAAATAAACAGGAGCAGAGGCTCTGTGCTTGCAGGTAGCCTGTCAGGCTCTCACAGGTGCAAACAGCTTCAATGTTCAAGGCTAGGCTTAATTTGCTGGGTTATCATTGAGCTGGTCAGGTTAAGTTTTGTGGTCCGGGTTGGCTTGCCCACTAACATTTAGTAGCTGTGTATTCCTGCAGTCACACCCATTGTGCATGGATACAGGTTTCTTTTATAGCTGTGTTTCTCTTTGCTTGTACTTCAGCACTTTTCCTGGTGACAGTTTTATTCTGACGAAAACCACGCTCCTGAAGAGCTGCCACAGGAGGGCTCCCGTGTTTAAGGTTTCCAGATAGGAGCACATTGGCAGAGCATGCAAAGCGCTTTATTTCCCTTCGCTCCTCCTTTCAGCACTGGGGAGGTCTGGCTCACACGTATCAGGGAACAAACAGTTGTACTTTGAGCCACTCACAGTGGCTGCTATGACCAGGCTATGTTACACTGAAGCTCACCCTCCATGTCTGTCCCATCATATCACTGTTCTCCTGGCCTTCATCTTTTCCTAATATTTCCAATCTTAAAATCCTGGTGTGGTAAATTGGATGATATTCTTAAAGAACCACATGATGGAGGCCTGTAAAATGAATTTTCCTAATTCACTTTCACTAGCCAAAGCAACTTCTCTGCTCCAGCTTAACCAAATGCAATTGCTTTCTCTTCCTGGTCTTCTTATCAGAAGAATCACTGCTGGATCACTCTGAAGCAGCTGAATGAATCAGGAAGGAGTTCCAGGAATGCTACAGCCCACTGGTCTGTTCAGTTTGGGGTAAGAGAGCTCAGCTATGACAAAGGCACTGGCCCAGGATCCCCACAGAAAGGTTTAGCTCCTCAGACTGGTTTCATGAAACAATTTCCTGTCCAAAGATGCAAACACTAAATGCCTTCTTCGGTAAAGGCTAGAAGATAAAGAGCAGAAAAAAAGAGATGTGGAACATCTATTTTTTTTTTTCTGTATGAAAATTTCTAGCACGTCTTAAAACGTCTAACACAAGATCTTTCCATGTCTTTCTCACTAAGTCAGTTTTTCTCTAGAGTCAGCAAAACAAGCTCCATTTATTAATGTGAGCTTGTCCCAAGATCTGGTTTTGCCAAGTCTTGAGCATTAGAAATCCCCTAAAAATCCTTTCCCTCTCATCCATCCTCCTGGCCTTCCTCTCCCACAACATACACAAGGCACTTCCTTAAGGTTTGCTCTGAGATCAGAGTTTCCTCAGGATGTTCAGCCTCAAAGCTCAAGAAACACTGCAACACATTAGTCACCTCCCTCACCACAGTTCCCAAACACCAGCAAGCCAGACTTCCAGCTGATGCAATTCATCAACATTACCCTGTCAAATTTCACTGAGGATCTGATCCAGGGCCACTCGCTGGCCTTGTTTTGTGGGTAACCAGAGAGGCATTGTGTGCAAAACAAAAGTGGGAGAAACTCATCCTGTATGCTTAGGGTCATCTGAAGATTTAATTTTTGATAAGAGTCAGATACAGATATAAAGAAGGGGATATGTGCTATGCCTTTTTTTGAGATTTGTAGAAATGTGTTGATGATAGTACTATCCTGTAGGAATAATTCTTTGCCTTTTGTGTCCCACACTACTAGAAATAATAAAAACACGCACAAGAAACGTCAACAGAGGGAGTACACACCACATGATATTTACTTAATCATGTGTGAGACCTCTGCAGTGAATATAATTCACCCAAGGTGAAGTAATTTTTTTTCTTTCCCCTTGTGTCCTCTCTAGATTTCCAGGTTTTCAATGCCATTTGCAAGAGGACAGTTTGTACAGCAGAGCTGTGGTGTCTGTCCTGACGTGGGGCAGCTCCTGCCCCTCACAGCACAGGCCACAGGGTAGGGACTGTACGTGTTGCTCACGCAGTGGTGACACTTTTATTCCTCTGAGTAACAACACACTCGCATTCCCAGCACATTCCAAAAGATAACTGCAGTGCTGTGGTAAAATGCTATCTAACTCCATTGTCACCTAACTCACTACAAGCAAAGGGTGAAATGGGGAGAGGTGCATCAGAGTAAATCTATAGGGATCACATCCTTAAAAAATTCCTATCAGCTTCCTTGTCAAAGCCCAGCTGTGTTTTCTGCTTGTTTTTCTCACTGGATGTGCAAGTTAATATATTCCTAAATAATTTTCCAGAGAAGTTTTGTTTTGTTTTCCAGTTTCACAGAATGGTCGAATGGATTTTCCTCAGACTTTCTCCCAGAAGCCATTGGCCGAGCGTAGTGATGGAAAATTTCAGCCTAGAAAGTAGAATCTTTCAGAAACTCAGGAGCAAGGGAAAACACTGGACTTGGAACAAAAACTGTTTTGAAGTCTTAACTACAATACTACGAAGGTGCTATGGTACAGACATAGCATTGATTTACACACGCAAGTTTTGAAGCTGAGGCAATCAGTGTTAGTTATTTTATGGACCAGTAACACAAGAAAAACAGAAGATGCACACAGCTGGGTTGTGCTTCTGGCCTGATTTGACTCACCAGACTTTCTCAGGAAATGCTTGAGCGTGTTTCATTCAGTAGGTACAGCCGGCAAGCCTGGACAGAGCACCCCTCTCCTGTTTGATGTGGTTCCTAGGGCTTGCACATCCTTTGTATAACACAGGCTCGTGGGTGCTCAGGGCAAAATGAAATTGGCTGATGATTAAATGGCAAGCAAATGCAGTGGCACCCTCCAAAAATCCTCTGATACTCTTAGAACATAAAAATCAGAGCCTGGGTGACAAACTCATCTTGCAGTTCACTCCCTGAAACCACATGATGGTGCAGAGGATGAGAAGGAGCAAATCTAAGGCAAGAAACTTGGTAAGCACTCATGGAATTTAATTCTCTGCAGGGACACCATCATTCATCTTCTGTCTGAGAATCAGGAGAGAACTTGCTTGGGGCAGGCAGAAAAATCATTTTGAATCATCCTGGATGTGTGATATAGCCTTCCCATTTTGCTTTTCACCCTCTGTGAAAAACTTCTGCTGATAGGTAAGAGAGGGACTGCTAACACAGCCTTAGCCGTTGGATTGCAGCTCATACTGCTTCATATGGAAGAACTCTGAAGCCTAATTGTGCAAGAACAAGTGCTCACAGAATAGCAATTACTGTGTCCTTCCATGCTGTGGAAAAATTATTGCTCTCTTATAACACCAACAGCAGCTCAGGAGAAACCCATTTGCTGCTGATGCAGTTTGAAGCAGGAAAAATAGTTAACTTAAACAGAAGCAATCTAAACAAAGTGGCCTTTGGCCTCAGTGGCCAGAGCTCCTGTGTTAATTTACGGCTTGGACAACCAGTTGCCAAGATGCTTTTTAGTCTTCAGGTTGGTGAAGCGGTTTTGGGTTCTGTGCAGAAGGTGGTTATTTTTTCAAAAGCTTTGATCTGTAATGAAAAAAACCCCACTTTTTCACTTTACATTTAAAAGGCAGAACTATCTAGACATTCCTTTGAGAGTAGGAGAGGGATTGATTCTTGCATAAACTTAGCATAAACACCCAGAGAAGAGAAAATGTATGTTACCTACCCTAAATGCTTGTGGTTGCTTTGTCATTCTTGTTTCCTATAGAGGGTGCCCTTGTTTCAAAAATTCCCCAGTCTGGGGTTTCTTCTGTCAAAGGGTTGCCTTTAAAGCAGGTCTTCAAGTTAGGTGGTCCAGTCCAGTTAGTAAATGCTAACCAAGGTAGAAGACAGCATGATTAAACAAGATAACATTTCTTATTTTCCCTGCTATACAAGTCAAGAGCACTGCAGACATTAAAGATCAAGAGGCAGCAGCTGCTCTCCTTGGAGTCTCTCATTACACAGACCCTGCACAGAGCCTCACCAACAAGCTAAAACCACTTTTCACAGTTTCATTCTTTCTTTCCTTTGAAAGAGAAGAAGCCAAAGGACTTTTTACATTTGCATTTTAAAGTCCATTTATACAAAAACCTTCTGCTTTATACTGAATATTGGAAAGAAACTGCACCTGATATTTGTAAGACTTTACAACAAGGTGCATTTTAAACAAACCAAATAAAGTACAATCAAGCACTGGGTAGGTTTTTCTACTGTCACATTGGCAGCAATGACTCAGTGCTGGAAGTGGAGATGCTTGATCTCTGCAGCTGTCCAGCCCAATAACCTGCACATGATATCCTCCTTCCTGCAGAGCTTTCCATTTGAAAGGCAGCAGGATATTACTTGAGGGAGATGCTGGCACAAAAGGCACAACACAGCCACTTTCCATTCCTCTCTTCCCTTCCGTTCTTCCCTTCACTGTTTCTGTAGATTACGAAAATGGCCATCAACTGTCCTCAATAGGTGTCCTCCTTCTTCTTCTTCTTCACCAGCACCTGGTGTCATGAAACCTGTATCCCAGCTCTAGCCTGGCATTCCATATGGATGCATTTTTTTAAGTGCTCAGATTTGCATGATTTTAAAAGGAGATAGCGAAAATTACATTGGGTTCCTGGAAGTGCAATTGGCTAAGTCAATATTTGAGAATCTTGCAGCTAAACATGTCTGCATCTGCCTTAGAGAAGAGGCAGTTGGTGGAAACCCACCCCACCCCCAAGATTCAGCTGCAGACTGAGGAGAAACCAAACTCTCCCACCGCTTCAGTTTCAAGCTGCTGCATTTGCAAGTGACACTCCTGGCTATGATTTCTACCAGTGTTCAGCAGCAGCTGTGCCCCCAGCTGGGAGCTTTCACTTTCTATTTTTAAAATCAGTGAAATCAGGAGCATATGTGGCCTATAATTTACCATGTATTTTTAATAATAAAATCCACTCAGCAGCGTATCAGTCTGTAATTCTATGCATGAGATGCTTTGCTCCCTCGGAGATCCTTTATCAGGGTTTAATATACATGCTTTTATTGGGGGACTGATGTCCTCTGTAATTTGCCATCATCAAAGTGTACAGTACATCACACAAAAGCCTAAATCATGCAGAGCTTGTTGCCCAGGACCAGGGTCAGAAGCAAATAAGTGAAAATAGCTTCCCACTTTGGTGCAAAATTAGAAACAGTGCATGAGAGTCAGTTATATCACAGATATTCTCTTATTCATGGGTTGTGACAACAGTTAGTGAATACAATATATTTTGATTCACATTTGGGAATTTAAGTGGTATGTTCATTTAAGTGCATATGTATTCTAAGCATTGTTATATTTTCAGGTGGCAACTATTTCTAGCTAGGAGACAAAATGCAACAGGAGAAGGAGGAAGAAAAAATGTAAATGATATCTGGCTAAGGGTGAAAAGAAAACTGAGATGAATGGAAAGAAACACTGTAGGAGGTATAACTTTTGCTTGCCATAAACAAGAAGACAAGTCTTGGGGACTTACAGAGTCAATTCATAGTGTTTTGGTTTTTTTCTCCTTGCCTCTTAGAATCAAGACTACTTTTTTTCATTTCAGAGAGGTGTAAACCACATGTGCTACAGCCTAATCTGGGTGTCCATCAAAACTATGCCTGCTTCTGTCTTAGGCTGCTCTAATGTTTACATTGAAAGGTTTTGGAATAATTTTTTGTTGAAAGTAGTAGAGTTACACATGTAGCCTGTAAGAAAAGCAAGAATGGCAATCTAGCTTAAATCACACAGGTCTTGAAAGGAACGCAGCACGTTTCAAACATCTCTACACAGGCAGGTAGATGATATAGCAACTCTTTTGGTGTTCTCATGTGTGTAAAGGTTCTATTTCTTCCAAGGGAACTTTTTATGTTAATTGTCTTCCTATGTGAGTTTAAAAGGCTACACAGAGCTTTCTACACTCTGTCCCAGGGGTGCTTAGAAGACCTGAGTAGGCTTATGAGGTTCTGTTTATGAGTTATCTCTGATGTTCAAAGACTGCCTATTTCTCATTTGCTTTGCCTTATTTTGATCTGCTGTAATCAGTTAAGCCTTTAAGATTTCCCTTGGGGACCATCCATCCTCCTCTGAAGAGCCAATGCAGAGGATACATGTGTCTCTGAGGTGCCTCTGACTTGCCAAGGCAGCAGGTCTTGCAAAGGCTTCTCACACATTCTCTGTGTATTTGCTATCAGACTATGCCCAACAGGCTTTCCTCTTCCTGGAGGTGTTATGTGGGCTAAAACCTGGTCAGGTCTTCATTCCTGGTGTACCTGATGGTGGCCTTATTGTCACTCATGGAATGAAACTGAGCTACAGTTGGTGATGATCTCCTTTAATAACCAATCAAGTTTATATTCAGTTTCTTGGTAGTGTTTATATTATATCACTGCACTGTATTGTAATTGTTGTTGTTGCTGCCTGGAATGGAGAGTGGAGGAATGGGTAGAGAAATCCTGCCTACCTACCTGTGTAGAAGTTGTCATATCCCATTTATAATTTCACTACAATACTGCATGGAAGGGGACAAGAGTCAGTGTTCAGACAACTGTTTCAGGGCCTTACATCTAGGGTCTGTGAAACAATATCTTTGACTTGGAGGCTTGAGTATGAATGGGATGGGCAATGAATTCTGTCCTCAGGACTAGGATGTCCTGGCAGGACAACCAGGGAAAGCTTCTGCCTAGCTCATAGGTATACAGAGAAGCCTGAATCTAAGACAGAAAGGCTGTGCCTTTCAACAGCTCTAAATTCATGTGAAATAAAATTATGTCAAGCAGAAAAGATCCTTTTGGCAAAGGATGTGGAACAAAAATGAGTGGAACAAAACTGATGAGAATGATGTGGACAAAGCTGCTAAGTTGAATATCTCTAGACCTTGGAGCCAGAATTGTTTTCTCAGGGCAATCTTCCCTGCTTTGAAGCTTCTGGGAATGGTATTGCTGACAGGTTTAACCCAAAGGTTAGCTGGTGAAAAACAAACACGACCTCATGGCATTGTATTTGGCTTTTGCTCAGTCACCAAATTGTATTTGTGTCTTATTCACTTCTCCTCTCAAAATATTTCCAGTTTTCATACTCAGCCAGTTATCTGTAAAACTCACCAGTAGTAACTGTTGCACTCGGACCAGTACTGTTTGATGTCTTCCTTAACAGCATGGACAAAGGGATCAAGTGCACCCTCAGCAGGTTTGCAGAGGACACCAAGCTGAGGGCGCAGTGACGCATCTGAAGGACATCCAGAGGGACCTGGACAAGCTTGAGAAGTGTCCCATGGGAACCCCAGGAGGTTTAACAAGAACAAGAGCAGGTGCTGCACCCAGGTCAGGACAACCCCTGGGATCAATCCAGGCTGGGGATGAGCAAATGGAGCGGCCCTGGCAGAAGGACCTGGGGATGCTGCTAGCTGAGACCTGGCCGTGCCCTGGCCACTGGGGCCCAGAAACACCCTGTGCTGGGCTGAGCCCCCAGTGTGGGCAGCAGGGGAGGGGAGGGGGGATTCTGCCCCTCTGCCCTGCTCAGGTGAGACCCCCCCACCCTGCAGAGCTGCTTCCAGCCCTGGGATCCCAGCACAGGAAGGATGTCGAGCCAGTCCAGAGGAGGGACACGAAGATGATCAGAGGGATGGAGCAGTTCTGCTGTGAGAAAAGGCTGGGAGAATTGGGATTGTTGTGCCTGGAGAAGGAAAGGCTCCAGGGCACCTATCAGTACTTAAAGGGGGCCTGTAACAAAGATGCAGGCAAACTTTTTATCAAGGACTTTCGTGACAGGACAAGGGAGGATGTTTTTAAACTAAAGGAAGGTCAATTTAGATTAGATTTGAGAAGAAATATTTTACAATGTGAGTGGTAACACCAGAATAAGTTGACCAAAGGTGAATACCTCATCCCTGGAAAAATTCAAGATCAGGTTGGATGGAGCTCTAAGCAACCTGATGTGGTTGAAGACGTCCCTGCTCTTTGCAGGGGAGGGAGGAGTAGCTGACCTTTAAATGTTCCATCTGATCCAAACTATTCTATGATTCTATGATCCCTGTCCAGGGAACCACTTATTTACAAGAGCAGTGCTCATCATTCACAACCATCTGCTCAGTTCTGCTCAGAACTTAGTAAACAAGGCTCTGGAGAACCAAGGAAATGCTTTAGCTTTTATAACATTGGACCCTTCTGCTTCAGCACCATCTAATGTAGATACAGTCGACTCACTTAAGAGACAGAAGTGGAAACTGAAAAGTAGCTTGGCTAATAATGTCCCATGCTTGAACCTGATTTGGCAGTGGAATAGATAAGATAATGTAATAGAGTTTTTCCATCCCTGGTTTCCAAAGTCACCATAGGATTCAGGAAATGGTGAATCAACAGGTTAGCAGATACTTCTGTTAGGCTGTTTTGCTGGCTCCTTTACTTGCTCTGTATCTCCTGGTTAGCCTGGGAATAAAAGAAAACCTCAAAACATATGATGCAAGTAGGGAGACACAGAGGTTTGAGACAAATGAGGTTAAATAAAAATTTCTTATAACACTCTTCAGAAAGTAATTGATTCTGAGCTGTGCTTCAAGTTGTCTGGGGGACCTGGTTCAAAAATCTTCCTGAACCAGACACATGAAATCAGAAACAGCTTTCATCCATGTAAAATGCCTTCCATATCAACAGCAAATTGACTCTTTCAGACCACAAAGGTATCATCCTTCCCAGACATGCATGAGGATTGCCTGAGTTTTATTAGCTAGGACAGGAAAGTGAAGGATTAGTGGTTGGAGTAACAGTTAGTCAAAGTCCTGGGATAGTTTGTGTGCAGAGATGCACTCAACTGCCAATGCATGAGAAAACTCCTGAGTTTTGAAGCCTGAAGCTTCCCTGCACAGAGGTTACCAACTGTTTGTCTTTGACAAACACAAATCTACAAGGAGCTAAGAAGAAAGTAACTTATTTATATTCACTTTTTGATGTGAGGTAGAAGTTCAGTTCGTTTTCCTGGCAATGAAATGGTCTCAAAGCAGCCATTTTCCGTGTCCCATTTATAATGATATTCCAAGAACAAAAAAGAAAAAAAGAACTCACCCATCTCATAAAATGTGACTATGAGGTGCTTAAACTCTCTGGTAAAAGAAGAAAGAGAAATAGAGGTTGAATTTTGGAACAGAGACTTCCAAAAGTCAGAACTACTGGTAGAAGAGAAAGAATCCAGACCAAGGCATCTCTTTTTTATCTCCTGTTTTGCCAAGGGAGGCTGCTATACTCCAATGAAACAGTGGGAAGGCAGAGATATAGAGGAGAATCTGAATAAAACTGAATGTGAGTGCTGATGTCGGCAGCAGGTAAAGCAGCACAGGGCAGAAGGTTCCAAATTGCTTCAGTCAAGCTGGCACATCCACATGGCACAAAGCCTTTCTGTGGTACTAGATCAGGTCCAGAAGTACAGCTCAGCAGCCTCAGCTCTCCTGCTCATTCCATGGCCCAGTAAAAATAAACCCATTGTACCACCGGGGCTGAAATGCTGAGCCATTATTTTTCTTTCATAATGTCTGTTTCCAAACTGGCTGTGCCTCTGTGCAAGGTGTAATGTGGGTAACATTCTCTGTGAAACACTGGCAGTGAGTGGGTCGTTTTCTAGGAGGCTTCTTTGCTCGCTGGCAAAGAGAAAATACCTCCCTCACACCCCCACACATGCTCTCCCAGAGGAACACAGAACAGAGCAGTACCTTCTCCAGACATGTACTTGCCAGGTCTGTTCTTTAAAGGGCCTGTAAGTCCCTGGGAGCACCAGGAGGCACTGCCTAGAATGCCATATATATCCCTACAAGATGCATTAATTAATGAGTGTGCCATCTTCCTACCTAGACTGTGCCTGCAGCCTCTTCTGAGACTGTCCCAGGGAGAAACTGCTCCTGTCTGCATGTCCCAACAGGAGTGTGACATCACCCAGGAGCACTGACAGTGTCACTGACTGGCTGGAAACCGTGACACTGGGAAGCACAGTCCCTTTCTCCACATCACCACTTTCATCCTACTCTGCTCAGTAGTGGGTCTGGAGAACTCTGCAAAACAGAGCTCTGCCTCCCACAGCAGGGGCTGAGCTCTGCATTAAGCCTGTTTAGGGAGATTAAAGAGTAAGGAATATTAGGATCTTTTGTATCCTACCTCCGTTTGTGCAAGTAAATGGCTCCTAAGAGGAGACAGAAGACCTCACCTTGAGCACTTTACAGAAAGTAAGCAAGCAAGCCCCCCTACCCAAGTCTGCCTGTTAATGTAAATTGTCAGGAATTATCCTTTTAAGAGATAAAGGGGAGAGAAGGAACAGAGAATATGATTGTGCCTTGCAGCCAATTTTAGAGGGAAGCTGATCTGGGTTTGGCATAATGCTGGCTCAAATTTCACCTGTAAAAGCCCTGTAGACATTAAAAAAGCATTCATTATCCACCCAGACACAAAAAACTCATTATGTACTATTTTTCCAATCTTGCTAACTATGTTCCTGCTGAAGGACAGCATTACCTGCTTCCTTCAGATTGCTTGTAGCTCATGGGGGTTTGTTTTTAATGACACACAAGGTTCTTGGCTGGGCTTCTCCCAAATGACCATGGACCTACATGTACAGATTCCTGGTTCCTCTTAAAGTGTTCAGGTACAACATGATCCCAAGGCCTGCCCATCTTTGGGATTTCTTGGGATATTCACACATAACAATCAAGTGACTTGTTGCCCATAGCCAAAAGAGTTCAACTAGAATCTGATAGCCCAAGGGAGGCATTTTCCACATTTCTGAATATAAAAAATCCTGTGCTGTCTAACAAAGGACACCAAATGTCTTCCATTATCTATTTAGCCATTTTTCTACAATTTCCCTCCTGCGTGGTAGAGAAAGGTCTGTCTTGAATTTAATGATAAATGTAGACATCCCTATTAAAGGCTTAGCTGGACCCTATAATTAGGTATTATTTCAATTGTGCTTAGACTTTTATTAGCACTTTGGCTTCAGGAGGAAGTGTGTTGTAGCTGCCTTTAACCATGACATCACAGCTGTTAGCACAGCAATAACCTTCAGGAACCACAGTCAGTGTTTTTTCTTGAGCAAAGGCAGCAATTGTACCTCATGGTCAGATGATAAGAGAAGTTGTGTCACTTAATTACGCTGCAGGGCACAGGAACCACCCTGGGTGTGCTGCCTGCCAGTCATCTCCAGGCTGAAACCAGGGTCCTGCCATCTGAAGGCACCAAGTCTGTCTGCCTACCCTGGTCACAACAACCCCCTGCAGCTCCAGGCTGGGGATAGAGTGGCTGGAATGTGGCTGGTGGGGAAGGCTCTGAGGCTGCTGGTTAACAGTGGCTGAAGGTGAGCCTGTACTGGGCACTGGCAAGGCCAGACCTCAAATCCTGTGTCCAGTTCTGGGCCTGTCACTGCAAGATGGACATTGAGGGGCTGGAGTGTGTTCAGAGAAGGGAACGGAGCTGGGGAATGCTTTAGGGCACAAGCCTGATGAGGACTGGCTGAGGGAACTGGGTGGGGGGGCTCAGCCTGGAGACAAGGAGACTCAGGAGGAACCTTCTCACTCTCCTGACGGGAGGGTGCGGCCAGGTCAGGTTAGTCTCTTCTCCCAAACCACCTGCAGCAGGACAAGGGGAAATGGCATCAAGCTGCACCAGGGGAGGTTGGACATCAGGGGATATTTTTTCCTGGAAAGGGTTGTCAAACATTAGAACAGGCTGCCCAGGGAGGTGGTAGAGAACCCATCTGTGGAGGTGCTCAAGAAACAACCGCACTCAGTGCTTTGGTCTAGTTGATGTGGTGGTGTTTGGTCAGAGGTTGAACTTAGGTATTTTTCAAACCTAAATGATTCTATGACTGTGTGGACAGGACCTTACTGAGGTAACACCTGGCTTTTTGTGGTTGCATGACTAGTCAGAAATTTCTACCCAAGTCACACCACCACCAAATATCTGCAGCTTCTCTGGGGCTGCTCTTCAAAGACCGTACACCAGAGCCATGCTGGTAGGAAAGAGGAAGTGTGTGGCACATGGCAGGGAGTTTGCTCTGGAGCTGAGCGTCCCAAAGATGTGGCATGTTCTTACCCTGTGAGCAGGCAAAGGTGTCCTTTGGCTCGTGCATATGTGTGACAGCTGCTGCCTGTTCTATCAGAGCTGAGTGCTTTTGGGAACCCTCACTCTAAGCATGTTGCAGCTTTTTCCTCAAGACCAAAGGTAACTTGGAACTACGTATTTTTTCTAAGGAACATAACTCTAGCTTGAATATGTTCTTCTGTGGAGCTCTAATTTAACAAAAGCAGGCACTGGCAATAAGCAATGCTTAATAAAACAACTTAGCATACCCAGGTTCCCACAAGGTGAAAGCACAACAGAAAGAGAGTTGTAGGGTAGGATTTTCTTGCCATAGCTAAAGGCATCCTGCACTGAAAGGGCTTTTCCCTATGCAGATTCCTCAAAAGAAAATAGGATGGAAGACTCAGCAGGACACAGTAGATGAGTCACCTCTTATCTGCAAACCTGGGTCCCACAGTGGATGGGTGGCAGACAATTTGGTGCCATGCGGTATGAGACGGTCCCAGAACCAGAGAGAATCTGTGATGTGATTCCAAGTGAAGTGCCAGACCTGCACTGACGGACTGTGAGACAGGAGACAGCTGAGGGAATTTTCAGCCAGAGATTGTGAGACTTGGCAAGTC
Organism: Phylloscopus whistleri; assembly: GCA_017589585.1. Classification (NCBI taxonomy): domain Eukaryota; kingdom Metazoa; phylum Chordata; class Aves; order Passeriformes; family Phylloscopidae; genus Phylloscopus; species Phylloscopus whistleri. Next base: position 3,197,561 of record JADMLD010000990.1, on the reverse strand, counting down.
TGGGACTGGCACTACAAAGCTGTTGCAAAACTAGCTTGAGGTGACAGTGTTGTGTTTAAAGAATCTTGTATTTTTGTACTTAAAAACACAACAGAAAAATCACCAGCCTCAGGCTTTCTTCAGCTCTACAGTCACTTGTAAACTCTAGCAAAGCAGTGTTTCAAGGTAAGGGCAAAAACCTAAGGAAGTGACTGAAGGATATTTGATTGTTTTCCTGTAGCTTTTGGTCTGTGCCTCTCCCACTAGGTGGCTGAATTCCTATTAAAGAAGTAGCAGGGCAAACCTTTGCATATACATGCATCATCTCTGAGGATTAAAACAAATGTTCTTCAATCCGATGTTTATTTTTCTGAAGGGTGTGGAGGGAAGCAGCAAGAAAAGCCTTAAATGCTAAGAAGTATTTGGAGGTGGATCCCCTGTACACTCTACCAAAGGTTCTTTCCTTCTGTATTGTTCTTTTTCTTGCACACTTGGTCTTTATCTGTTTTTCCTCTTGAACCCTAGAAGTTTTCTTTTCCCACAAGTTCCTATACTGTATGCTTACAATGCTACAATTTAAGAGTTGGAGAGGAGAATTTTCCTATTTTTAGTTCCAGCATATAAAATGTTATCTGGGGATAGGTAATTTTGTCCTAAGTGATCAAGCAGAAAAAGGATATGGCAAGAAATCAAACCTTAGAAAGGATATTCATGTGGTTAAGGCATTAGCCTGTTAATTCTTGAGATTTGTGTTCCTTTTCTGGCTCTCTGACAGCCTCCTTAGGCCCCTCATGGGTTAATTTCTGTTTCTCACTTCTCTTCCTGCAGTATGGGGATAATGCTAACTTATCCAACAGCTTGGTGCAATGAGGATAAATTAATTACTCTGTGACAGATTTTCAAACACATTAGTGCTTGCTGCCACAACAAAGCCTCTTATGTAAACAAATACCCCTGGGAAAACAAGAGGCTGGATTTAAAGATTGCTTTTGAGATAAATTCCTATACCAGCACTCCCACCATGGGCACACACCCACACCAAAGGGAGAAAAAAATGGGACAAATGTATGGTGTCATGCTTTTAAGATCTTGAAAATCAGCCAAATCTCTGAAATGTTAAGGAGACTTAATGCAATACTTATACATCCTGGGGCTAGTTCTCAGGAATGCTGAGTACCCCCTGCTCCCCACTGACTATGAGTTGTTGGCATTCAGCAAATTCAGATGGAAAATAATCATTTAGAGTGAACAAAGGGCATTTGAATTAACCTTCATTCCTCAACCTGTGAATTTTCACAAATGAAAAAGCCCTTAACCATAAGAAGTTCCACAAAGCTTAACTGCTGTAGAATCTGCATGCTTGGCCATCTGTGTCTTAAGATACTAAACAGGTACTGATTATTTCTTTTCTCCCTCTCTGATTGTTCTCCCAACCCATGAAAATGTCTTTGTGTGGCTCCCAAGAGGGCAGCCAGGGAAGAAATTAGGGTGACAATTTTGCCATTATTTTCTCAAGATGGCCTTGGGTCTCTCTTCTCTCTCATATGCATCCTGGAATCCCAAAGCTTCAGCAGCCTGTAAGCACACCCCAAACCCACTGGCAGGTTGGAATCCTTCTGCCTTGCACTCATTTTCTTTCATAAGATGTAGGGAGAAGAATGATTTTCCACTTGGTCAAAACCAGTGTGACAGCTTTGAATTTCTTGGAAAAGCAGCTGGTTTGTTTCTACCTGAAAAAGGAGTTTAACTCATTTCTGATCTGCGACAGCTTTTGAAACTCAATTAACAGTAACGCCTGACTTTTGAGGAGGTGTTTGAACCGACGCTTCCCGGTCTCAAAACATGTCAGCTTTGAGGAAGTTTACACGCAGACCTGAGCTCCGTGTGGAACCGTGGATAAGACTTTTCCTTTGCGGGCGTGTGGGATTTTATAGGTGCAGAGTGGGATTTTATGGGTGCAGAGTGGGATTTTATAGGTGCAGAGTGGGATTTTATAGGTGCAGAGTACCGAGGTGCGATGGTGGGAGCTGCTGCTGGGGAAGCAGCGCGTGACCAGACGTGGCCTCACCGAGGCTGGATGGGCCTGAAGGCCGGCGTGACACTCCCCTCGCTGGCAGAGTGTCCGGCCAGGCCCCGGGTGGATCAAAACCTGAAAAACAAACCCAAGCCGAGCCCGGGCTGAAAGGCACACAAAGCTCGTGCCCAGAGCGCGAGCCCCCATCGCTCATCCACGCCTCACGGAACATTTGCTGGGAGCAGCGCAGGCCAAGCGCGGGGCGCGCGGGAAGGGAAATGCCGCAGGGGCCGTCAGTACTGCGGGCCCTGTTTACCAACCAGGGCACGCTCCCTCAGCTTGGCCACATCACCCCTCCTCGCTGGTGACCAGCTTTGCCTCAGACCCACCTCAGAGCTCTGTTGTTTTTGGCGGGGCCTGCGACCCTGGGCAACCCAGCCTGGTGTTTGAGCCTTGCCCAGCGCGTTGCAGAACGGAGAACACACGGGTTTTTGTTTCAAAGATATTGCTTAAAATAACTCCATCTCTAGAAAGTTGAAGTTGGACACCACCCCCTTCCACCTCTTTCGCCTCGCTCTCCCCTCTTTGCACAGCTGTGGCTCCCATAGGGACCTGAAGACAGATGGGCCGTGAGGATCTGGTTATCATTGCTTGTTTCCACCCCCACCAAAAAAAAAAAAAAAAAGAAAAAAAAAGTGTTTCTTTCTCTGGGCTTCTGGACAACAGCAAGTGTCTGTGAGAAGGAGGGGGGAAGTAAAGCATTGGCTGAAAAACATCCCCTGCTCCCTTTCCACCCCCCCTCCCCCCGTCATCCTGTGCTCTCTTCAAACACGTTTTTAAACATACCAGTTTTGGTCTGGTTTCCTGGATGGCACATCTTCGTGTCTAGCTGGGCTCCAACCATTTCCTCATGAGACAGGGTAGAACCAAGGTGACAAGATTGATGAAACATTTTGAACGAGGGGAATGGGTGAGGAAACCCTCCCAGAAAATCAGTGGAAGTGGGGCGAGGGAATACTTTTATTGAAAGGCATTGAGCAAATCTGTTTCAGGAGAGAAAAGGTAATTTATATTCTAGAGACATAATTTGGCATTTCCTCTTGTTTGTCCTACCAAAATGATGAACTGACTAGTTTCATTTTATTTTATTTATTTTTTATTTTAAATTCAGTACCTGAATTTGCCCATGTTTCATTTTCTTTTGCGGTTTCGAGGTGGGTGAGTTGAAATGCCTGCCTCACCTAGAGTTCAGAAGCAACCAAGTTACTTCCACTTCTGGAGGGTCCTATATTTTATTCCAAATTGGCACAAGATCTGTTCAGTTATTCTTAGCCTTCCTGACACCTTTTTGCTTTTGTTACATTAATGCATGGATGTGAAGAGGGAAGGGACTCTGGCTTCTGGATCCTGTTCCACTGAGCTGCTAATTCACATTAAGAAAGGTCAAGTCTAATAGAGCACTGCCTTATGCTGAGGCCAAGAGGAAAAGGAGTTCATTTGAAAACTTACTTTCCAGGTGTATTAACCCCTTCAAGTGCCATTAGGCTGCGTATCTGTCACAGCAGCAGCTCTTTTATGGAGGAGCCCAGATAAACTGGCTTATTTCTCAGCTTTCAACTCCAATTCTCTCTAGCTCAGATCACATCTCTGCTGCGTTCCTACTGCTGCTTAATCTCACCTTGTATCAGGCTGTTGCCTGCCAGGAGTAAAGGCTCTCCTCCCTACTAGGGTGTGGCGTCTGTACATGTCTGTTTATTTATCAGGGCACTCTATGCAGAGTGAAAAGAGGCAGCAAAACCAACTAAACAGGATCACTTAACAATTTTTATTTTTTTTTTTTTTGATAGGCAAATGTAAAGGTACCTTCATGGGTGCTGTTGGAAGAGTTTTGCTTCTTGGAGAAAGCTAGAAGGGTGAGGTGATACCATGTACAGGGGAGTTGATCTTTGCTACTTGTATTCCAGCTGTGAAATAAAGGACATTAGTAGCCTAGAGGTGCTGGCTTCTGCCTGACACCCTACATATGTGATTGTAAAATATGATGACAAAAGAGAGGAAGGCTGTATGGCTGCTCAGAAGGTGCTTAGGGAAATGGAAACAAAGTTCATCAGCTGACGGACAGAAATACATCTGTTTATCTTGAGCAGAAGTAAGAGTTATGAGGAGTGAAAGAAAATTTGCTTTTGTTGAAAAAGAGAAATACAGATCATGGTATTTGGCCACAACACAAAACCTGAAGCTGATTTGAACACTTTAAGAAAACAGAACTCTGGGCTCAGCCTCAAGGGAAAGAACAAACAATTTACTTTTCACTCTGTCTCAGTACAGACCAAGTTAAGAAATACTTTTCTGTGACAGGGACAGTGCATGATGAACAAAACAAAGCAAAAATACCACTCTGGATTGTGGGTGGTTCTGCACAGAACTTGGTACTTGACCTGACTTCTGTAAGGGGAGAGCCCCAGGCAGTCTAGTGAACATAGATGCACAGCCAACATTGGCTCGCAGTGCCCAAATGAACTTGTTAAAATACAAAAAGACTGCAAAAGGAAATGAAAACAAAACAAGAGAGATATCCCAGCTGTGTATATTCTACTCTTTCAGGATGTCTACTTCTACAGGGAACCTTTCTCCTTAACCTCAAAACAGTTCATTTTCAAATCTTTTTTTTTTTTTTTTTCAAAGAGGAGCTACTTTAATGGTGGGTTTTTCTTCTAAACATACGGTGTTTAGTTTATGTCTTGCAGTGAGACTACATGTGTGATTTTTTTATATATATTTCTATGCAATGGGGACGTAACAGCTCTTGAACCATTTAATGGAAGCTGTGTATGATGACCTTTGCAAAGCTTCTTTGGACAGTGGCAGTCTCAAATAAAACCTAGAGCCAGCACTAGTGTTGGCCCAATACACCAGATGTCCCTTTCCTCACAAATAAGGACCTGTGAGAAGCCACACTGACCAGGTGACACAATGGAGAGCAGTGGTGACGTTTGCTGAGAACAAAGGGATGAATCCCAAATCGGTGGCACACAGAGCTCCTGGTCAGCATTGCCCTTTTCCAGGCACTCTGATGCCCCGCGAGGCTGGCAGGCACCCTCCCTCCAGGAGGGGAACTCCCTCAGTGTTGGCTGGGAGAAGAAATTCTAGTCTTTGCCCTGTGTCCTTCGAGAAAACAAGAATCTCTCAGTTTGCGTTTATGAGAAGATTTCACATTTGATTCCAGCTGGAGGGAAATAGAGAAAAAACACACCCTTTCCTTAGCCAGGCTGGAGGTTGTCTGCACACACAGACTGGGACCTGTAGGTTATTCCACAATGGTTTGAGTATGCCCCACTTCCCAGCCCTGCCAAGAAAGTCTTGATCCCGGGGGAAAGCAGCACATCCTCGGGTGTGAAGGCCTCGGAGGTGGGCAAAGCATGAGGTGTGGCTGAGACAGGCTTTGTGCCACTCCATTTGGCACGGTTAATGACAAGGTTCTCCCTTGGCTTGCCAGGAGGGGCTGCTGCCTGCAGAGCACCTCCAGTGTGTACCTCAGCTGTGAGAATATGCGTGTTGGGAAAGTCTGCTCAGGGCTTTCGTCGCCCGTTATTGGTTTCATGAAGGCCAAGGCATTTTTGCGCAGAATCAGAAATCCTAGAAAGAGTCCCAAAGCACAAAGTTGTTCAAAATCTGAACTATTTCTGAGGGAAGAGGCTGAGTTCAGGCTGTTATAGACAGAGGATGCCAAGTCTGGATCCAGACACAGATTTCTTGAGAAAAGCTCACATGTGAGAGCGCAATGTTTTCCCCAAAGGAAATAAGGGTGAGATATGCAGTTCAAATTTTGCCACACCTTATATGTTCATAAATGTGAAGCTCCAGGTGAGACATCTCTGCTTAAATCAACCAGGGACTCCCCAGGTGCAGGCACAGGACAAGAGCCAGCAGTCCAGCTGGCCTTGCAGCCCTCTCCAGCTCTGAAGGACAGGATCTGCTTTGGAGAGGAATGGGAACCCAGATGGGAAAAAGATGGGAACCAAAGTGAGCAGAAACTGTGCAGGAGTGGGAGAAAGCAGGAGGATCAAACAAGATGTCAGCTTGAAGTCCCAGTTCTCACTAGTTGTCTTTAAGATGCTGCTGTGGGTAAAATACCTGGAAAATGGGATTTTGTGTCACCTCTGTCCTGCTCACCTTTCTGCTGCTCAAGAAGGGAGCATCTGTTACAGCGTCTGGTCTGCTCTAGTGGGTGTGGTAAATGGTTTCATATAGCACCAGCTGTGGGCTCCAGCAGGATTATGTTTAAACACCCCTATGCTGTTTTCTTTTCCTTCTATTGCTGTCCCACATTCTGCCGTGGCCTGCAGCAAGGCCAGGGAGGAGGGCAGGACAATTAGATGCAGAGCATTAATGATCATGATAAGAAGAAGAAGAACCCATGCTGAATGCAATTCCCATTTCTCATTACTATGCTACTGTAGCTATGGTTTGGCTGTCCTCCTGGCCTTGGCAAACACGATCCACTTCATCTCCTGCTTCTCCTGTTGGCCGGGCTCCCATCCTCTTCTTGGCTCCTGCAGCCAAACTCCTGGCTGGCTGCAGTAATCCCACATAATATTTCACGCAAATTTATATGAAGCCCGTTACAAAGCTCAGCAAGGAGACACTGTTTCTTTTTCTTGATACAATTAATCACTTGTAGCTCTGCTCCAAGGACCAGCCTGTCTCCTGTGTAACTGCTCCTTTCTGTCAACTGGGCTGAGAAAGTGCAGTACCACCGAGGGCAGGGAGAAACCCGTCTCTTGCTCCCTCTCCCACAAAACCCCAGGCGAAATCACTCTCCTGAAAAAGCCCCCTGCCTCCCTCCTACCTGTCTCACACAGTGCTGGAGTGAGTGCTGGCAGAGACCCCCACCTTGTCCTGCAGCCCACCCTCCCTCCCTGCAGCCTGGGCTGCCCTCCTGCCTGCTCAACACCTTGGTGAACACACTCCAGCTGCTCCCCTTTCTCATCCTGTTGCTGGGAATATTGCATGGGATTGCTCTTGCCTCCTTTGGTTTCCATTACTTCATGCTGTCTAGTTAATCTTTTGGTGCACAACTCCTCCTTCTTCACCCCTCCTTTCACACCACCCCCCACCCCCCCCGCCCCAGTCTTTTCAAGTATTTCTAGTGTTGTGGCTGTTTTGTTTTTGGTTTGGTTTGTTTGTTTGTTTTTAAATACCCCAGAAAGTTAACCCACAGTCTAATGTTTCTGTGGCTAAACAGAGGACCCAAGTCTCTGGGCTCATCAATCCAGGACCTCACACTAGTACTGAAATTCAGAGAAACAGGAAAAAAAAATCTCTTTTTGGCTTGTAACTGTGGGTGTCCACTTCTTCACTCAATACTTCCTTGCTTGGGTCCATCTGGCACATGTCCCACTTTCTTGTCTTCCTCCTTGTCTCAAGTATAGCATCAAGAAAGTAATTAACAAACATAGGCTTAACAAAAACTTGTATCTCCCTTTTTAGCATCAGGCCCAGAAAGCAGTTGAAAGATGTAATCTATTTTCTGCTATTCCTACAAAATTTGGGGTGGTCTTTGGGTTCAATAGGAGATAGTAAAGGAAAAAGTAATTTAATTACGTGTTTAGGAATTCTTAAGACAAATGCTAGAAGAACTGGCTGTATTTATTTTTCAAACTAAGTACCCAGAATGTCCCATTTTTCCTCCCAGAATAAACTCAGGCCATGTGTGGTAAAAGAAGGAAACTAAATTAGAAGTTGGCCTTTTTCTCGTTTCCCACTCCACAGATTCATTATGGGAATGTTCTCTATTCTCTGAAGCACAACCACTGATTGCTGTTAAGTGAAATACTCTTGCCCAATAGCTTTGGTTCCTGTGTTCAAAGCATATTTACAAGTTCCCAAGGAATTTGGGGAACAAATCTATTATACTCCAGAAATATTTTCCGGTTGTCACTGGCTTACCTGCCAGAGAAGTATCTCCTTTCAGCAGGGAGTTATCTTTCACTGGCTCTCCAGGTTGATCCAGGTTGATGCATTTCAGGAACCTATTTGCAACCTGAGATTAAAACAATAACCAAACCAATGGGAAGGGAGGTTGCAGTCACATCTATCAGGCAAAACCATTTCTGGAGGTCAAATTTGCATGACAGATTTCTCACTTTTTTTTTTTTTTCTTTTAATGATACAGTAATTTCCTTCTAAATTGATGCAGTATCTGAATGGCTGAACAGGGAGCAGTACTTGGTGGCACTTACCTAGAAATTATGGCATCAGAGTGAATTATTTACCCAACACTTCATCCTCTGATCAGGAAATCCCCAAAACATTGGCTTCCAGAGAGTGAGGCAGCATACAAAGGGAAAGATCACACCTAGAAAAAACAGGCACCCGTTTCTTATACATTTGTTTTGGTAAGTAGATAATAATTTCCACTGCCAGAGACAAGATATGAGGCCTGAGGAACCTTTTTTGCCAGCCTCATTTTCCTATTGCCAAAGCTACAAAATCATTGTTTGTGTCTGTGTGTGTGTTGTTTCGTTTTAGGTCTTGGTTTTATTTCTTTGGGTTTTTGACAGGTGAGTTGTAGGTTGTCTGTTTTTCAGTCAGTAGCAAAATACTTTTCTGTCAGTTGCCTTTTTTTTTTTTTTTTTGGTTATTAAACATGTATTTCATCACACCACTTTCAAATTTTGCAAATTTACATTAAAAATAAAAGAGATAACTACTTTTCATATCCTTGTAGAGCACTATTTACCACCTTCAGGAATGGCCTACACAGGAGACTTCTCTTTGAACAATTAGAGAAGTGAATTTTCAGGACAGCTTTCATAGAAGGAGAAGGAATTGATACTAAGATATACAGTGCCATATATTTTGTTTTTGGAAGATAGCAATTTCTTACCCCTCTTTTAGTAAAAAATACAACAATCTTTTACTTTAGACTTAGACCTGACCAAAGTTGGGGTTAAAATAATTATTACAGGACCTTGAAGCAGTCAGAAGTTTGAGGGAGACTTGCTTGTATATTTTCCTTAAAGCAAGAGTTCCCCCAGAACACCAAAAGAAATTCCAAAACTCCAGAGCTGGGTTTATGAGAACCTGAATTAAAGTAGGGATCTTTTTACAACCTAGAGAATGGAGGTGTTCAGGTTAACATGTATGAAAATACAGGAATTTGACAACAATTCCCCCTGCCCATTGGAGGAGGTGATAATTTCACTCAGGTTAGCTCACGGCATGACAGGATTTTGATGTGCACCACCTGCTTCCTGGGATACAGCAGCTCTGCACAGGCTTCTCTGGGGCCCTGGGAACAGCTCCTCCCATCACCTGGGAGGCCTGGCGCTGTGCCTGCTGCCTGCTCTCCTCAGCAGCCCATGATTTTCTCCCTGACTCAGAGTTGATGTTTTCTGTCCCCCTACCCAGGATTAATCTGTTGAGATTCTCCCAGGGAAGAAGCAATGTTCCCACTTTCCCTCTTGTCCAGCAGTCAGGCAAAAGAAAAGAGGCAGTTCTCCCTTCTATTGCCCAACCACCCCATCTCAAAGATATACTCCAAGGAAGACTGTCCTGTACTTGGAAATAATAAACTTGCCAACAGACAAAACCAGAAACTTCCTGTTGCAAGACAGAAAAAAAAAAATCCCAACTTTTTGTTCTTTTAAAATAAAATGTTCTATAGAGAACACAGCTTGGTGTCCCCTCTTACTTCCTTCAGCTTCCAACATATGTATCCTGCCCTAAGTCTCTTTGCAGGACAACTGCCTGGTAACTGTTTTATATATTGGAAAGTTCTTCAAGTGAGAAAATGATGCCAGTGTCTGTTTGGTCTCCAGTGTTAGAAGGAAAATTGCAATGACAAGCTGTGGCACCTGCATTCCTGCACCCATGCCCTGAAGCCTGCCTGAGAGCACCTTCGAAGGTGAATCATGAGGGAGGCTTGCTCTTCCCAAAAGATTTTCAAAGATATTTTTAGGATGTTTGAGGTTTTTTCTTCTTGTGTGGTAAAGGGAGAGATAGCGTTGCACAAGAATCTGTTGATCTCTCAGCTGGAAGGGAGCAGTAATTGTCTTTGAACACTGAGGCTGGGGCTCCTAATTCCTGGGGAGTGAATGCTGCCAGATGTGCTTGACCTGGACCATGCATAGGGAACTGAGGAGGGGCTCCTGAATGTAAACCTGCCAGTACAGTGTGAGAGGAAGTAGTTAGCCCAGCCTCTATTTTTGAGCCAACTGTGTGTGATTTCAGGGCTACCCAGAGATTTAGCTTAAGTGCTGTCTTCCGTACATCAAAGCTGTGAATCTGGGCTGGATGGATAGAGACAGCCATGGGCTGCAACATGATCCAGCATCCCCTTCAGACATGCCAGGAGGCCCATCTATTTACTTTAGGTTTTTATGAAAGCAGTTGGGAGGAAGAGCTTCTATTTGGCTGGAGAGATTTATTTATTTATTTGCTCATATTTATAAAAATAAGTACAAAAGAAGTGAAAAAATGCCACTCTTCTGGTGACAGAAGTTACCAAAATAGCCTTTCAAAGATCAGCGACACAACCAAAACTTCCCTGCAAAACATAACACCACCACTATTTGTTTCTGGTGAACTACCTTTACAAACTGTTTTTTCTGCTTCTTTTGCCCTGAGGTCATAATATCTTTTTCCCCAAGACAAAAGCTAAGCTTAATCAGACTTCCATGATGCTCATTAGTAGGATCCTGGGGCAGACTGGAAGCAGGAATGCACTGTACCTCCCCAGGCTGAGGACAGCAGAGGAGAGCACCCTGGAAAGCTGATGTGCTTTCACAGGCTCTCTCTGATCTCAAGTCATTCAATGGTGAGGGACCATGGTAGTTCAGAGGATAGAGGGGAGTTTCAGGGGACAGTGAGTGCAGAACAAGCACCTGGCAGGACTTTTCAATAGAAAGCACACTCTACAGCAGCACATCACCAGCTACAGTGCTGTACTGCTGCTTTTTCAATATCCTGGCAGCCACGGGCTCTGTTTGTGAACCTTGAGCAATTCATGTCATGCTGTAATGATTTAATATTCCATCTGTCTCTGGACACTGACAGAAAATTCCCCTGGGCATAAGCTCTGGCAATTTGAGATGCTATTTCTCCCATAGATGACCCATCCCAACACAGGGCATTGCTGCTCTGTGGCAGAGATAAAAGAACGAGCTACAAGTTGCCTTGTATCATCTCCACTGATAATCTATTGCACTCAGGAGAAGGAAAGCTTGGATTAATTGGACCCTGAAATGAACAGTCTGAGCCAGAGACATATGTCCTGTCCCACCACTCCCTCTGCTTGGCAGCCAACCCTGCCAGATGGCCCTGGCCTGGGAAAGCCACGATGCACGTGAGTCTGTGCCGTGGATAACAGAGCAGAGGCAGCTGGCTGCTGTGCCGAGGACACCACGACAGTGACAGAACCCTGATGAAACAACATGCTTCTCTCTACACCAGCACTGCTCTGAAGAGCTTTTTGGGAAAAACAGACACTGTTATTGCCATGCTTCCAGTAAGAAAAGGAGTTCGCGTTTGTTGAGATGTTAAAGGATTTTGAACAGAAAAGAGCCTGTAGTTATTTGCACAATTTTACTTGTACAGACACCCAGGTACAGATGCTTCATGGAAACTCTGCCTACATAACAGTATTAATTTTGTCTGAGTCCTGAGACCATTTCTGGGAGCTTTCAGAAACTTAGAGGAAATACCTTTCATTTTCATTTATGTATAGATTTATTGTGATTTTTATGTATTAAATAAATGGAGACACTTTTACTTTGCCTCTACTAGATTTCATGCTAAGAGAGAAGGTGTGGTGGAGGGGATAAAAATCTTGGCTGAACTAATTCGAAAACAAGGCTGATGGCAACCCAAAAGTTGAATGCTCTTTCTAGAAAACCTGGTCTTAAGAGCCGTGGGCTCCTCTGAGACTGCCTGGGCTACTGCTTGTGTTGTGGCAAAGCAAACAAACAAACAGAGTAAAGTAAAGATGAGAGGATCCACTGAGATTTGGGTCTTTCACTGTCTCTTTCATGAGTAATGAATGGGGTGACCGCACAGACTTGGAAAGCCCTGCAATGCTTGAAGCTGCTGCCGACTTTCAAGCAGGCAGAATGCAGGTTTATCTGGGATTCACTGACTGTGTTAGGGAGTCAATTTGAGGGGCTTCAAGGCAAACCAGGAGTTTTTATTGCTCACACGCAGGAGGAAAAATTTAACAGCTGCTCTTTACTCTCACCAGTGGTATGTAAGCAAAAACTCGAATTATACAAGAGAGTCCTAAGAAACTCCTGGAAAGGCTGTCTCCCCATCTTGGCTGCCTGGAGACCCTTTTATGAGCATGAACTCAATTCTCAGCAGCAGTGGGGAACCTCCTGTTCAGCCTGAGGTGGCCATGTATCCCAAGGTACTTTCCTAAACATATGGGTGGTCTCAGCCCCCCTGAAAGGAAAACTTTTTCTGCTGAGCAATGACACACCAGGTACAAGGAGCATGTGTTGGCCAGAAAAATGACATAGGGTCTCCAAACACAAGCATGCTGTGTTCCACTGCACAGCCCTCTGTTCTCCTTTCTCCTTGAGTTCTCTCAGCCTGGTCTCATAGATCTGTAATCACAGCTTTAAGAACTTACTGGAGCAAGTTCTTCCAAGTTACATGTGGAAAAATGAGAAGAGCTGTTTACTAGGCAAAGCATATCTAGTCCTGTCCTCTATGTCTACTTGAGACGACAAGACAAATCATTTTGACTGCACATTGCGCCTACAGCAATGGTTCCCCCTTTGCTGCCAGAAAAGTACTTGGATATGCTCTCTTTCCCCATTTAAGTTCTTTCCTTTCAACTTCATTGCCTCTCCTGAGAGAGCACTAGCAAAACTTTAATGATCAAATACAGGTTTTGGATGCTTCTTTGTCTTTAATCAAGACACTCTGTTCATGAAGATAAAATAAACTATTCTTTTTTATCACATGGAAGATTATGTTATTTGAGGTAGTTGTGAAGATGGAAAAGTTTCTAGAAGGTACCTGAAGGGTAGCAGAAAGAGAAAATTTCTGTCTCTGGTGCTGTCATGGTCTGGTACCTTTCATAAGCAGCAAGTATGTTTTTCAAACTACTATAAAGAATAAAAAAGTCAGAGCTGATAAACTTAAAAAAATATACTATGAAAGAAATCTAGCAGTAGGAACATACCATGAAAGAAATTTAATTCCCTTTGAAGGAGGCAATGGAATCATAAAGAGGGAAAAGTATAAGAAAAATGGGGAAAACTAAATTAGGTTATTAATGACTAAAAGAAAACCCAACCCTAGAGCTGAAAGAAAAGTAGGCTGCATGCTGAAAACCATACAAGTTAGAAGAGGAATTAAACCAAAACCAAACAATAACTTTGCAGTCTTCTCTTCCAGCACAGAGCTTGTCCTGACCACAGCACTCTGTGCCCGGTGGGAATGCAGAACAATAGAGGGCTTTGAAGACAGATGGTTGTTAAAGTCAGAAGGAGCTTGTTGGACTTTCCACAGATAATAAGTCATGGATCTTCAGCCAGCAAGAGGCCACAAAATGTCACTCAATATGAAGCCTAAAATATAAAGACTGAGGCCTTAGATTTGTTCTGTTTTCATCTAACTGTAGGTTTCCTGAAGGAAATTAGATAGCTAGATATAGGAAATGTACAATAGTCTGAACTGCCACTTATGAAGTGAATCATAATGACTAATCCTGAATCCATTAGGCTGGCCTTAGGTATTTTTTCCCCTAGCTGCAAATGGAAAAGAATTTTTTTTTTGTTTTAGGGTGGCTTTTTTGGGGGGAGAGTGTCAGAAATATTTGGCTTTCAGAAGAAAATCAAAGTTGTAGTCATAAAATTTTGAGACCAAATTTTAACAGTTTTTTGAAGAGCTTCTTTTCCCCTAAACACATTCACCCTACAAAACTGCTGAGCTCAGATGACTATCAGCTAAATCTCTTGATAGCTTAGAGGTGGATAATTATTCATATTTGCCGTGAAAGTAAGTGAATAGTGGATCTTTGCATTACTGCTGCCATTAGGAACACCCTCTAACTTTTGAACAGGGTGATGGGATTGTACACATGCTTTCTGTTGCAAGGGCTTCAGAGACAAAGAGAGTTTGCTCACTATAATTCTGAGAAAGACAGAAATAACCCACAAAACAACCCCCATCAAATCAACCTGATCAAAATCTGTTCACCTGGAGAAGGCCATAAATCCTGTATGAAATGCTGAGGAAAATCTCAACCGTGCAGACACCAGGATGTGACTCCCATTCTTGTTCATCCTTCATTTGTGCTAAGCTGGAGTGGACATGACCATGGCTCAGCTGTGAAGTGATTGCAGAGCAGCAGTTTACTGCTGGGTGATAATGAGCAGCAGGTAATTGTTGGGTGCTGTGGAGGATGAGGAGCAGCTGTAGCTGTGTCAGGCTTCCTTCCCCGCACGAGGAGCTGACACTCAGTGCCAGTAAAAGGCTCAAAAGGCTCCTCTCTGCCACTAATCAGAGGTCCAGGACACAGCAGAGTTGCTTTTTCTGCAGTGTTCCCATGACTTCCTGCTCTCTGGACCAGGTGGATTCAGAAGAAGGGTATTTCATGTTATCTGGCATGCATACATTGTCCTCTTCCAAGAGTCCACCTCAGGTGGGGATGATTTTCTCTGGAAAATGGCACTGAAGTTTTACCCTGAATCAGATGCACAAGGATGGTGTCCATAGTACACAACATCACTGCAAATTGGGTAGGAGGCCAACTTTTATTTCTTAGAGCTCGCCGCCTGCCATAACATCTTGACTTGTTCCACATGTTCCCTGCACTATAAACAGGGCCCTGAGTAACCTGACACAGTGTCACAAATTAAAATAAGAAATACTGCTTTAATTAAAACACTAGAGTGAATTTGTTCAATAATTAGCAGTTGGATTTGTCAGGGAGGTGGTGGGGTCTGCTGTGTATGTTCAGAAAGGGACCACAGGCTAAGATACACACCATCTCCCTTGAAGGCATGAAGTAAATTGATTAAACAGTGCCACAGGTCATGCTAAGATTTATAGCCAAGGTCTCTAATGTGTTTTTTGAATGAAAGAGTAAAACCCCTATGGTTTTCACTTCAAAACTTTTGGCAAGCTCCCTATTAACTCCACTCACATGCCAGCATGGTGGGCAGTACTGGGAGGGTACTTTATTCTAAGGTACTAAAAACTGTGATTAGGCAATGATTTATGGCCTTCCTTAAACTCTGAAGTGACTTTTTTTTTTTAATAGGAGTATTTTTGGCTGGGCTAATTGAACTAAAAGTTGACTGATTTATGATTTAATTTACAAAACCTTTTGCCACACCTTTAATGATGAAACCTCCTCCTTTTTTTTTTCCACTGAGGCATATTTTCCATTACTGCTATGCCAGTATAGCATTAAAAAAGCAGTTGCCATCTCAAACATCACTGAAAGGCTCCATTTCTTCTTGGAAGCTGTTTAAATTATACATTTAAACTCATCTTTCCTCACCTCCTTCTCCCCCCAAACGGTAAAAGAAATTATCCCTACAGCATTTTTAAAGCTTTCATGAATCCTGAACTTCTGTCCTGCATAGAGCCAGTCAGTGGGATTAAGGCTTGTTTCATTATTTTCTTTACAGAATATGTCAGCTCCTCATGCTTTTTGGTACATACATCCAAGGGAGTGAAAACACCCAAGAGCAACCTCTTTAATACACCACTTCAAGCTGCTCTAAAGGCATAAAAAACCCTCATTCTTCTCCTAAGGCAGTTTAGCTTGGAAGTCACCAAACCGTTGCCATTTACTGATTTCATGGTGGTTTGTCTGAAGCGAGAGGAGAGCAAAGGCAGGACAGTTCTTTGCCAGTTCCTTTGGCCTCCAAACGGAGCTCTGGAAAGTTAGAACTGGCATGGCAAGTGCCCTGCGGGGGAGTGACAGTGACTCATCCCTATCTGTCCCATTTCCTGGAAGCTGAAGCAACGAAGGATAACACAGAATGGAGACTGCAAAGGCTAAAACCTGTTTCCCTATTTCTGTCGCGTCAATTCCGTGTCTTTGAAAGATCTACCCAAACCTTTTGGGAATCTCCCCAGTTTTAATTCTGCTACAGGCATTTCAGACCCCATGGAATGCAATTCCACTCTTTTAAAGACTTTTCACCGTTCACTTCTTACGGTTTCTCAACGTTTCTGTTATAACCTTCAACATTCACCATTCAAGAAAGCAGCCACAGGGATCCACATTTTTTCAGAGTCTACCTGAATTTTTTAGCTATGTTTTGTGCTGCCAGTAAGATAGCACTTGAAACACCTCTCAGTGCTGTGAAAAATGTATAATATCACCAGTAGAATTAACTGAGTAATTGAAAAAGAGAGCAACTCTGGTCAAGTCAAACTCACCTAGGTGTGTGGAGAACAACGGATAATATTTGGAACAGAACATTAGTCTGTATATGTGAACAAAAGACACCAACCATAGAGACAACCCACGATGACAATCTGATTTTTTACAGCGATTGTTTTTGTGTACTTGCTGTTTTCAGTAGTTTCTGGCTGTTTCATTACAGAACAGTATTTAAACACATGAGAAAGGCTAGGACAATCAAAAAGGTTTAAAAACAAAGCTATAAAACTTGTTGTTCCACTCCTCTAGAGGAAAGCTCCAAAGCTGTAAAAAATGGGCCTGGGGGAGTGTTGAAACAGGGATTTTATGTCAGAATGTCTTGCAGAACTTGTCAGAAGTCACAAAAATCCGTAAACAGATCTGTGACACACATAATACTCCAAGGCAGTGATCAGTATCTGGAGAAAGACAAGAGAACTCGGAGAGATTTGACTCTCTAAGATTCACATTCATCAGACAAATTGTTCACAGCCAGAATTGACCATGAGTCTGCATTTTTTTTTATGGTTCATACAGAAAGCTGTTTTATCTTTGTAATAAAATAGAACAAGATAGTAGAAATTACATAGGTGAAACTATAGACATATATAGAAATTATAGATAACCCACACTGAAGATTATAAACTAAAATTAAGTAACATCATGGAAAAAAAGAACCATTTCTGATAGCTCTTGAGGGAAAAAAGATCAATGATAAGTTACAAAAAAAAAAAAAAAGGGAAACTGTTTGGGTTTGGGTGTTTGTTTGTTTGTTTTTCTTGTTGTTTTTCTTTGAATGGGGGTGAATTTACTGAAGTAGGACAGGAATGGTTTTCTTTGAAAAATGTAGACAAGAGAGAATTCAGATGTCCCATGCTATGCCTTTTGTGAGTGTAAAGGAGATATAAAGAAGGTTGTGTTGCAGATAAAGTCATTTTCTAGGAATTAGGCAAATGATGGAAGAATTTACAGAAAAGATACACAAACTGGTAGAGAAGATACAAATAGCCTAAGAATCCAGTCCTCTCCATGTGTTTGGAGATAACGTCATGCCAAATATTTTCCTGTCTTTGCCTTTATATGCCTGTGACTGTTCTGTGAAAAACAGAGCATCCACCTGTGTGCACAATAAGTTCCACTTTTGGACAGCACTCCTGTGGCACTGTGGCAGCAAAAACTGCCTGGGTA
Source organism: Phylloscopus whistleri (assembly GCA_017589585.1). Taxonomy (NCBI): domain Eukaryota; kingdom Metazoa; phylum Chordata; class Aves; order Passeriformes; family Phylloscopidae; genus Phylloscopus; species Phylloscopus whistleri. The sequence continues at coordinate 3,179,991 of JADMLD010000990.1, read as the reverse complement.
TATTTCTGGAGCTGAACAGCACAAATAGAATTCATAAATGTAATAACTGCTTCTATTGGACAAAGGTGATGCTTGCCTAAGGGAGACATACACAAGGTTGACACTGGAGGAATTACTAAAACAGTACTCCTTGGTTATTGACTTGACTGGCAGAAGCAATCTGGAAAATCATTTAATGTTCAATCTGATTGTTAGTTACTGCTTTTGTGACAGCTTCCCTGGAAAGGAGCATGTGAGGACACTGCACCGCCACAAAGCATCAGTGTGAAATTTTTGGAAGCAGCTGTGGGAGGCTCTAGCACACAAGAACAACTGCAGCTCAGACACTGAGTGAGACTCCCAGTCTGTGTTTGCTTTGCAGGTATCCGTGTATCCTTATGGTGGGAGTCTTTGCTGTGGTTGTTATGGGCTCATTTAGAAAGGTAAAACTCAAAACCAACAGAACTGAACAACTCGACCTAACTGGCTCATCAGTGTTAGTGAGATTTAAAAATCAGATTGTCTGGAAAGAGTAGTCTCAATTACTGCACAGTTATGTGAAGGAACAAAATCAACAAATCTTCAGTGCTTGTATCCCTTAATTAAAATCCTCAGAAAGTGCATCAAGGATAAAGAACAGAAATGTGTTACTGAATGCATGAAGGTAGTTAACTCTCTTAATTTGATAATAACTGAACTATTATCTCAAACTTGGCATTATTTATAAAGCATGACTTTAGAAAGTAACATACCTTGAAGATTTGCACTCCAACCATCCTCAAACCTCTTCAAAGAGAAAGGAAAATCTTTTTTTATATATACTTTTTGTTGTTTGTTTGTGTGTGTGTGTATGTGTAAGAACTCAAGAATGAGGGAATGGAAACACATTTCTTTATGGCATGAGTAAAAGTTTTGAAAATTTCAGTTTCAGAAAATAAATATTTGAGCATCTGAAAAATAATAAAAGAATGAGTTGGAACTTGACCAGAGCAGATGTTCTCTTCACCTGTTATATTTAACAAAACAAGATTCATTTTAAAATATTGAGTTTACCTCCTACTTCTCTTTACAGATCACGCTGTAGCATTGCAGATGCAGGAGAAAAGAGGAAGTACAGAGCAGCAGATTTCTGGGTGCCAGTCAAAAGGGGCCCGTGGAATCTGTAAAAAAAGTAGTGCTGTTTGGCAGAAAGCTTAAATTCAAACTTTGGGAAGTCAATGGCAGAATTCCCATTACCTTTGGTACTGTTATGGCTTCAGCCTTTCTTGTCAACAGCTATGCTCAGATCTCACATTTTCAGTGTAAATTTTGCCCCAGCTGATTCGGTAATTTTGAAAGATTGTGCAGGCTAATTTCATACCTGTAATAGACTATGTAAGTCATAGATTTTAGTTCCAGAGGAACAAAGACTGATTTTTTTTTTAACAAAATCCCACTTTCTATAAGGTCTAAATAAATGTTATATTTTCATCAGCTCTTTTCTAGGTATTGATAGAATATTGGAAAGAATGCATAGGGGGAGAAAAAATTGGAGAATTCTGATTGCAGGATTTTTTTTTTTTTTTTGGTCTGGTGATGGAGAGAGCAGATGATCACAGGACTTTACCTCCAGTGAGTGGACCAAATCACATATTTGCCACCCAGGCCATTTTAAGGAAAACTTTATGTCAAATAAATAAAAGTGTTCATCACAAAGTCACAATAAAATTTTTAATACATTTCTTTAAAAATGTGACTCAACAAAGGCTTCTGGGTTGTTTGCTGAAAACATCTTAAAATTTTCTGAGAAAACAAACAAAAAAAATTCTCTTTTATGTCCACTTTTCTCAAGAGTTATCTCTAGCAAGAGGCTCTTTGAGCATATGTGCAACCACAATTGTGTACATCTCCAACATGTTTATTTTTGGGCAGGCACGGGCAGATTTAGCCTTGGGCAAGACACACATTCACATCAGAGGGCCCTGAGAATGCACAAAGCTTTGGGTCATGCTGCAGAGCAAGCATTACCGCTCAAGAGCAAATTCTGAGCAAGAATTCCTCACAGTGAGTAAATTCACACCAAGTGGTGTTTGATGGCACTTTTGCTGATAAACCTTATCAGGGTCAAGTTTACCTTAGAAACCTTCTGCAGGACACAGAAACAGGACTCAACACCACCACATCAACCAGAGCATGGCATTGAGTCTTTCTTCAGACATGCCCTTAGCCCAGCAGCAGTTTTTATTCCTGTTGCTTCCATGCTTTATCTGATATGAGAATTTGAAATCTAGAATCTCCTTTTAACCTAGTAGCTAAATACTATTTATGAAAAGATCTTGCTACTAAGAAAGCTGGAAGATGTGTTCTCTGTTACTACTAGTAGTAGTTCTGAGGACAGTTCTCAGCCAGCCAGGCCCAAACAGGGAAATCTAACAATCTAGCAATTTTAAGATAGTTTCATTCTTACAGGAACCATTTTCCATGGTGCATGAAAAGTTTGAGGTGAACCTGATTTTGTATTTGAACAGGGACAGCTACCTTATCTCTGAGTAGACTGGACTCAGAAAAGAGGAAGGGAAATTGTTTCATGAGTAGACAAAATATCAAGCAGAGATTTTCAATACAGAGATAGGACAAGGGGAAATGGCTTCAACCTGAGAGATGTTAGGTTTAGGTTGGACATCAGGAAGAAATTATTTACTGAGAGGGTGGTGAAGCCCTGGCACAAGTTGTTCGGAGAGGCTGTGGCTGCCCCATCCCTGGAAGTGTTCCAGGTCAGGCTGGATGGGGCTTGGAGTAGCCTGGGATAGTGGAAGGTGTCCCTTGTCATGACAAGGGTGTGGGACTGGATGATCTTTAAGGTCCCTTCCAGCCCATTCTGTGGTAGTCTGAGGATTCTGTGAATTCCAGTTCATAGAGAAAGGATGGCCATGGGCAAAAATGCTTTTTTCATTCCACAAACACGGCCCCAGACCCACCTCCCCATGAGCTTCTGACTCAGCAAAGCATCACATCTTGTACATCACTGTACACAGATTTCACTGGTGGCCTTTGCTGTCACAGGATTTATTCTTGTAGCTGAAGAGGTGAGAGACTTTTTAGTTAAAAAGATGAACTCATTGTCATAACTGTATGGACATTAAAAGAGAAAATATTACGAGCACTCTGTGATGTCCCAGTATGACAGAGAATGCTTTTGATACAAGATCTCTCCATACTAGAGTTCATTATTAGAAGCTGTTCTTTTTTGATTCCAGTCTCGGTGACCTTTCTCATTTAATTTCTGCATCACACTCTGAAGAAACAATTTACGATTCCTATTTTCTAGTTGGGAGAAAGGAGAATGCCCCCAAAAGACATTCAGACCAGATTCTGCATAGGATCTTTAAGAAGTGCTCAGCTTTGAAATTTAGATAGATGAGCATCTTTGAAAAGGCTTCTGGGCCATCTGTGCACATTTTTGTGACTCTGTATCATGACTCCTCCAACTTCGCTTGAAATGAATTGACTACCTTTGTGAAGAAAATCTTTAGCAGAACAGGGCAAAGAAAACAGTCTCCCAAGTCCACAACCAGTTCTTTCCTGACATTGCATTTGTCAAAGAAGAACATTTAAAAAACTTTGTGTATGTGTATCTCTGTGCCTGCACTTGTCAATGTCAGCAATACCAATTTATAAAACCCTCTCTAGAAAGTACTAAGTCAAAAACATCTCTGCCATACTTTATAGATCTGACTGGTTGCTCAAAGAAATAATCAGACCTAGTGAGATTCAAAACATACATTTTAAAATAGTTTTAAGAGAGAGGTGTGCGTGGAGGTTTGTTTGTTTGTTGGTTGGTTTTGGGGTTTTTGTTTGTTTGTTTTTCTGAAGTTAGTTAATTAGTTAGTTAGTTAGTTAGTTAGTTAGTGTCCTCCAGATCTTAATACAGCCTGGAGATGTGGCAGCTTCTTGCATTTGTGCAATTTAAAGACTAAAAAAGTTTCTAGGATTAGCAGGACACTCCCAGCTAGCTCACAGCATCTTATTATGTGTCAAAGTTTGGAGCAGTGAGAAGCAGTACTTGCTGAGCCTTGGCTGGATCCTGTCTGCGCTCTGGGCAGTTCAGGGTGTGTGTACCTGTGTTTGTTTTATGCATGTCTGTCATAACTTGCTTTAGGGATTCAACCAACCATCTGTCTGCAACCTGGCTTAGTAATAAGTAAGTCAGAGGAAGGAGGGGGCCCAGGGGAAAAAAGGTAAGACCCTACAGAAGCTTGAAAAATATAAACAATAGATGAGAAAGAAACAGCTTAGAGGGTTCACACCTTGCAGTAATAGGATTAAATTCAGCTGGGAAAAACTTATGAGAAATAAGGAAAGTATTGCTGTCACTAAAATGACATTTACAAAATGCTCTGGACAAAAGTATTACTAAAAGTACGAAGCCAGTTTAAATAGATTGCCTGATTTTCTTATACAACCTTTATTATAATTATGGAGGACCACATTGAAATGAAGAGATTCAGGGCCTCTTTCTTTCTCACAGTCAGACTACTGTCCTGCAGTTGTGCAATTGCTGCATCATCCAGGTTTGCTTCATCATCCAGCCTTTACACATGGCATATTTGCCTGTCAATCCCTCTGTGGAAAAACACTGGCAGGTATCCATCTCTTACCTCGCACAAAAAAGGCTCTGTGGTCTAAATGTTTTCAAACATGCATAAGACATGGAGTAAGCGCCTTGCATGATTGTTCTTCTGCTCGCCCCAGGGTTTTGTAATCCATCTATCTGTGCCACAGCCCCTTTTCAGCTGGGGAGCTGTGCTGTTATAGCTGCTGCTGTCCCTTTATTAGTCCCTCTACAGTGATGGTCTCGGGGGACGAGCAGAAAGCAAGTTTTTCATGAATACATACCCCTGGATATGTTGATGGCCAGGGTGGTCTACCCCTTTGTTCATTACCCTGTGCAATATCAAGTAAACCAAGAGTCTCTGTGAAGTATGATGAAAAATAGAGCAGGCACAGAAGCTCAGCCAACTGGCCCTGTATCTTGTTTCAGCCAGCAGTCACGCTGCATGCTAGAAAGAAAAAGTAAAATAGCCCAAAGCAGTGACACTTCTTCAGAATACCCTCCCACGTCCCCAGCAATTTGTGGCACAGAGGTTTCCTGAGCCAGAGGCAGTGGGGAATGCAGGAGCTCTTAGCTTGTCCTGCAGAGACTGCCAGCAGAAGTGACAGTGATGCACCACAGCTCCCCAGGCACCCTGATGCAAGTGAGCACTGAGCGAAGGAAGGAAGAGAAAACAGATGTCTTTCCCTACAACATGCAAAATACATAAAACTTGGGGAGGTAGATGATGGGAAAGAATGTGAGAAATGTTTGAGCCTATTTGCATCTTTTAGTTCTACCATGAGATGTTTAAAACTTTTTGCATATTCATACATACAGTAATTGATTCCTTCTCTAGCCATTCTGGATGTTATGCTGTCTTTTCTGCACCTTCACACATAAGAGCTGGTGTACTCACACACATATTTTAAACACATAAAGTTTACACTTCATTCTTCCTGCCTAAACAGTGCTTTATCTGCATCATGCTTTTACTCTATTTCACAATGTCATAGAATAGGAAGAAATGTTTATTGTCTTTTGAAAATAAAGCAATGAAAACTAGACCAAAGGCAAGTGAAGGATCAGTCAGTGGAATTACAAAGTGGAACATTTCATAGGTTCGTGTCCTTCAGTTATAGAAACTTGTCTCCAGATGGAACAGTCATGGAAAATTTCAAATCTGGGTGACACCCTGGCTGCCTGAATGGTCCAGGACTAAACCCTAACTCGGCAGGTATGGGGAGAAAGCTGTTTCACGTCCCAAGCTTCACTTGTTATGTGTCTACATTGAAACAGAGGAAGTCAACTTCTGGAGTAAAACTCTTGTAAATTCATGGAAATATCTGAGAAATGATGCCAGTATCCTTCTAACACAGGTTTATATTGTTACGTTAGTAGACTGTGCCCTGAACTTGTAAATTCAGCCAGCCATGTCTATAAAATGCAGAAGAGACTCTTTCAATGTTTTAGTGATTAAAACGTAATAGTTTTAATCAAGAGTGAAGTAAATGTTGCTAGAGGAAGAAAACTAGATATGGTACTACAGATACGCTTGATGGCAAAACAACTGCCTTAACTTAAAACTGAGAATCCTTGAGATCAAGCCAAAACTCAGACAGCTCTGTCCTGATTTGGGTGTGAGTAGTTTTCAGGGCATGGCTGAGGTGGCTGTTAAGTGTGGGTCAAAAGCTTTAGTGAGGTGAGCGGCAGAAAAGATGACACTTCAGTCTAGGATGCAGAGTCAGATTTAATATAGGTATTATTATAAACTTTAAACAAAGTTTACCTCTGTTCACAACTTTGCTCAAAACATTTTAATATATCAATTGCAGAAATAAGAAAAAGAAAAAGCCAAACCTTATTGCTCATTTCTCTGTCCATTGGCTTTTTAAGGGAGGGCACATTCAATCTCCAGTCATACTGGGGTCATTTCCCAGGTACTTCACACCAGACCCAGATGGTAGATTTGGGGAGGGAAAGGGGAATGAGTGCCTCCTTATTCCTACAGTGCCAAGAGCACTTTGGCTTCTACTGCCCAATAAGCAAAACCATATCTATCAGGACCTTAGGTGTCCCAAACAAGTTGTTGTAGGAACCTGGATACACACAAACCTTAGCTGCATGGCTCATCTTGATCCAACACCTTAGGATGACAATGTCTGAATGGCCAAACATCATCTGGTTGACCAGCTGGACTCTGTTTCGTAGCCAAGCCAAACTCATTACCAGTCAATGATCACTCCAAGTGTCTTGTCATGGTCTTTAAAATCAGGGACAACTGTCATGATATAACAATGGCTGTATCAGACCCACTAAGCCTCATTCCTGAAAATGTTGTTGTTTTCTTTAATTCCTTCTCTGAAAGAAAAGTGGAGGAATTAGGGAATATCATGACAAAACAGTGTGATTTCCTTATCTGTTGTCTAGATCAGAAGTCAAAACCTAAAGCTGCACTTATTATCTATCTATCTAGTCCTCTTGTTTTAGGAGCTGGATGTATTACTGCTGTGAAATGTGTTTTCTTTCCAAAGAATTATTTATCCAGATATAAACAAAAAAAGGCAACAGTTTTAAAGCCTTTCATATAATAGGAAAAGTATTATCAGCTTTTTCCACCCTAATCTTCTATATGTGATGGTGAACCTAATGAAGAACAGATAATTTATTGATGTCTCCTTCATATCCAGGGGTATAAGGAAGAAATTTTGCTATTAAAGAATAAAGTGATATTCCCTAACCTCCCTGCATTATACACATCCTAGATTATTTAGAGATCTTTAAATCAAAACAAAGATATAGAGTAGAGGATGCTTCATCATAATCATTAAATAATTCTGTCTGCACTGCATCATTTCTTACACAGTAATGATTAAACTCTCAAAGACCTGCCCAAGCAAGCTTTGAACTTAATTGGTAGAAAACTTGAGAGGAATTCTCTTGAGGGGCAATCATTTGTTTGTCTCTTTGGAAGTCACACTGAGGAATTAGAAGGGGATATATTGTGAGCACTGTGCTTAGAATAGGAAATAACCACGTGGTACCAAAGGGCAGCCTGTTTCTGAGGCACAGCCGTGTCCTGGGAATGAGGAGATAGAAAGCAAGCGAGCAAATACTCTGAAATATGGATTTCCTTCTATCCTTCCAGCCATGGTGACCTCTAGCTTTGATGGTTTTCTTGTACTTCAGTACTGTGAACCAGTTTGCAAAGAGTAGAGCTAGGAGTTTATTTTTCTTTTTTTTTTCTTTGGTAGGGAAAGAAGGAGGGAGAAGATGGGGCAACAAAACAGCCCAAAAGTGCAGTCTGTGCAAAACAGATTAGTACTTTCGGGAAATGCCTTGCTTATAAACTCTACCTGAACAGTGATACCACTTTTTCAGTTCAAGTGACATGAAACATTGATACAGCACAATGAAGTCTTTTCAGACTGGTTCCACACTTCAGCAAGTAACCAAGGCCAAGTACCATGCATCCAACTGGTAATTTTTTCGCTTCTGTGCATGTTAAAATACCCGATATGCCCCTGGCACAGGCGAAGCAGGTTTGATAGCATCCGCAGGAAGGAGGCCACTTATTTTTTCATGCGTAATTTATCACCACAGGTATTTTTTTGCCTACCTATGTGTCCTCTGCTTAAACTCATGGTAGCACGTACATTTGCAGCTGGACGTGCTGTTGCTGTAGCAATCGTGCTCCTCCCTTCAGCTCACTGGCAGACCCTGAAACAGGATGTCAGCATGAGTTGCCTCTCTGCAGAGCTACTCTCTATCAGAAAGGAACAGTCTTGAGACACCCTGTGGGGCACTTTTTGAGAGGAACAGGGGTAATTACTTAGGATATTTAAGTATAACATTAAATATTTGCTTCTCCTGAGAAAACATTTAAAGTGGCAGAACTTTATACGATTCCTGCAAATGCAAACTCACAAGCTTGTCCAGGACATTTTTCTCTTATTCTTCATAGAAGTAAAATTCCACCTCCTATTTCATATATATCTGCATTTTTAAAGTTTATTGCTTCTCACTAGCCACCTTACTGAATTACAATTTTTGTGAAGCAAAAGAGAACAGTTCTGAAGCCTTCTTTTCATCCCAGTCTTGAACCTGTTTGACAAACCTCTGTGAGCTTTTGGGGGAATTTTGCTTCTGATTGGCTTTTCATTCTGACAAGCTTTTCATTTTCTTTACTTTAGATGTAGGCGTATATACCCTGTAATTATGGCTGTGCAGGTGATTTTGCTTTCCCTCACTGCTTTTGAGTCGCCTTATCATGAAAAGGTCATGGGATGGAGTCATAATGATTGCTGTAAAGGAGTTGTGATGCATTTGAAACACGACCTGTGGCTCCAAGTACGTGTGCATGTGTGCACACACCCCTTTGCTCCAGACATAACTCATTGTTCTTTACAGGCCTAACCAAATCTCACTGCACCCTCTTCCCACACACTCCAAGTACTTCCAGTTTGACGTGTTATCTCTGTACAGCTTCAGTTGTGAACAACTATCCCCCACCTTATAGACTTTAATAGCTGGTGTCTGTTGTGACAGGGCATGTGACAAGGAAGAATGTCATAACATGCCTATTATGCACCTTCCTCCACCTAGGAAGATTTTCCTCTATCTATTTTTTTTGGTGATTTGGCCTGTGTGGGAAGATTCAGGGAGTGTTGAGACATGGAAAGTTAAATCTCCAATTATCCAGAGGTCGTGACAGTCAGCCAAATTGTTTGCTTCCCTTTCCACCTCTACACCCACTGCACTGTCCTGCTGCTGACCCTGAAATGGAAAGACCACCCTCCTTTGAAATGAAATCAAATCCTCAGAACTTGCTCATCCTTGGGCCTCTCCCAAAAGCTCCTGCTGCCAAACATGCCTAATTTCTGCAGTAGTTTCATAACCTGGTGGGCTTCTACTCTCTTGCGACCTGAGCTGAGGTCATTGCATTCATTTCCATTTACGAAGTTGTCTTGCAATTGAATCTGTGCTGTCCCAGAGGCAAAATGTGTGTCTGAATTTTTCCCACTGCGTGCGCGCTGCCCTCCTCACACAGATGAGGTTGTCTGGCAGCCTTCTGTCATGTTGTTATGCTTTGAATAATTATTTTTTTAAGAAAATTCTCTGGTCCAAAGTTCAATTTTTTTCCCTTCTCTCATGCTCTCCCCCCTCTCCCCTTTTTGACTCCATCGCCATCCTCAACCCCTCCATTTTATCTCTGTTATTCTTGGCTGGTCTAGGTGCCAGTTGGGAGCTAAGTTAATTTAGGTATTTGTCCGCTTGCCTGTCAGGTTCTATCAAGAGTAAAAAGAATGGCAAGTTAATAAACCCAAAATTATGTCAGGCATGAAGCAGACTCTTATCCCATGCTGTTTATCTGGCAGCAGGTGCAAAAAAAGACCAATAAAAGAGAAGAAATACGGCCTTTCACGCACACACAGACACACACGTGCACACGCGCTGACAAGAGGGCGAATGGCTGCGTGATTCTGTCAGGTGGCCAGCACAGGATTAGCTGGTGGTCTCAGGCCAGACTTTATGGGGCAGGTGTCCACGTTACAGAAACCACAAGCACCATTCACAGGCTTCTTGGCAGCTGCAGCCCAAGGGCTGACGCGCGCTCGCAGCGCTGCAGGCGAGTCACTCGGTAGGAATTCAGGGATGGAAGTGGGGAGGAAAGGAGGGCGAGTTTGTTGTGCTGCTGGTCAGTCACCATTAAGAAAACATGTGGGCTCCATAGACAACAGCCATAGACAGCATTTTGCTAGGAAAATGGGAACCATGGGGGCAGCTTTGGAGAGCGTGTTGTGGTGGACTCACAAAATTCGGAGCGAGCACTGTTGTACTAGAGACAAAAGTGTCAAACAACACTACACAAATCTGGCTTCTGGCACCATGGGGATTTTGTTCAGCTTCATAACGAAAGAGAAGTAAAGCTTTTTCAATATAGTTTAGATAGTTCAGAACAATGTGTATTGGGATCAATCCTAAAATGATGCTCTAGGATGGCAAAGTTTAGGAATAAAATGGTTTTGGAGATGTCTAGACATCTACCCAGGTTCTGATGGAAATAAGATAGAATCACCTAAATGGGAGGAAAGGAAATCCTCCCTTATTTTCCTCTTGGTTTGCTTTATTGAGCTTCACACCTGTAATTTCCCTTTCTCTTCACCATGAGAAGCCTAATGTCCTGCCTCCCAGGCTTCAGGGCATGATGTTTCTCAGCCTCCTTCCCTCAGCAGATGTGTTATCAGTTTCTCTTTACTCATACCTTCCTTCTCTACTTTTGCTCCTGGAAAAGAATGGCAAACTGTATCTTTCCTTACAACTTTGGACAAAGTGCCCAACATGACCTTGAATGAGACTCATACCCAAGGAAAAGCTGTGACTTTAGGCAACTGGAAAAGCAGTGTACTTTTTGTTTCTGAGTTCTTCTCCCCTTCCAATGTCTTCCTATTTATGTGGAGTTATCCTAGGCAACTGACTGACAAAATCAGAGCCTTGCCACTAAGTGAGAACATCTTAGTGATGTCACTGCCAATGCATCCAGCTTTTCAGGACTAAACTTCTGAGCTGCATCAACAATCCAAATTTCCAGTGGACTTTATGAATGCAAGATCAGCATTTAACAGCTGGGTAGTTACTGAAAAATTAAAGCCTTAGTATGTGAAAAGCCTTCAAAGGTTTGGCATCTGTAGTGGGTGGCAAAACACACATAATTAATTCAGAGATCACAGCATGCCTTTCAGCAGCATCGCATATTGTGTTTGATTATGTATTTTATCTGTGTTTATATGTGTATTCATAACTATATAAATTAGACTTGTATAATTATGTATAATTACATACCTTTGTTTACATTTGTGACTGGGAGTTTCCCATAACCACTGCTGCACTTTTGAAGTCACACACTCGTTGATAAGGATTTAAAAGTTCCAATACCATCTGGAAGTCCATACAGAATATCTTTCATTTAGACACTGGAGGGATGTGCTGAAAACATTGCCATTATATTTGGTGTGCAGTGAACAATTTCATTCAAACCATGAAGAAAATTTATATTTGGTGTTTATATATATTAACCTCCTACTTATTTTTAATATTCTAATTAAAACCTGACAGATGACTGGCCCAAGGGGAAACCACAATCTAAAGAATTCTTTTATTTTTTTTTCAAAGTTGTTCCTCTCTTTATATTTGTTTTAACTTCTCTTCAGTTGACTTTCTTAACCCTATTGATTTTTCTTTCAGTAATATCCTATCTGGTCATGCTGATCATGTTTTTACCCACACCATGGCTTAAAAGTGAAGAAATGGTGTTCTTAAAATCCTCCTGATTCCAAGCATTGCTGCTCAGAGTGGCTACGTATTTCAAGCACTTAATTAATAACACCTGTTTTGCAAATCCGGCATTTGATAAGGTGACAAAGTTTGCTCCAAAGGCAAAAGTGGTGGAGCAACTACAGTGAAGGCTGTCTTACCTCAAGAATATAAACTAGGAAACAGTTTTTTAAGGAAACAGACTTCTTTACCCATCATACCTGTTGGACCATCTGCATCTTTCTGACAACCTTTGAACCCAGGGCTGAATCCATCTCATAAACCTGACAGAGGGATAATGGTCTCATCATGGACATAAAGGAACAGTAAGCTGATATTACTTGAGAAAAAAGTCGGTATTTTGGGGACAGGAGGAAGGAAGACACCCTGACAGAACCCTAAAGGAAGGACTGAACCTTCACTCACTGCCTCTGTTGAATGTCACAAATAAGAAATAGCAGCCAGTCAAATGACAAGGAAGGCCATAGTATGGCACTCTCACCGTACTGCCCATCTCCTGCTGAGATAGCAAGGCTCCCAGAAACATGTAGGAGGTGAAAAGGGCTGAAGATGACCTGGGATTGGGTGGTTTGGGCAAGGTGGAACAAGTTACTGTCACTTTGGGGAAGTTCTTCCAGGCAGTGGGGAAGATTCCTATAGTGTAAGGATATAGTGGGTATGTATTAATAAGAGTCTAGGCTTCTTTAATCCTACTGCTGATAGACCAGCTTCTGTTTCCAGGCTGCTGGGCCCCAGTTCATCACCAAGCCATGGTGGGTGATTTGTTTTATGCAACTTAATGACAATAGTGGCAGCAGTGGGACTGTTCAGTGCTTACAGGCTTGCTGCAGAGCGGTGCTGGAGGATGGCCACAGATGACCGCAACAAAGAGCTGCAATGTGTCCCACAGATAAAAGACACCAGTTCAACATGTGTAAACAAGCCTGGTGTCTCTTGCATTGAATTCCACTCTTGTTCAACATATCGTTTACAGCACCAGACCTCATCCCTGTGGAGCAATTTCTTTCCCACTTGGTCTGCTTCTGATTAGTGTAAGAGAATGACGTATAGAAATGACACTGTAATAAAGATGATGGATAGTCAGTGAAGCAGCTGCAGATTAGGAGAAAAGGAAGCTGACTACTGAAGATTGGCTTAGCAAAAAACAGAAAAACAAAAACCACAAACAACAATACAAGGTTCTAACTGTCTATACAAAAGTCACTTGAAATTCTCTTACTGGTATTCTTACTGGCATGCCGCTCAGACCATGTAGAACTGAAATTTCCCAGAGGAAACAAACTATTCAAAAATCATGTTAGGGGACTAAATTCCTTTTAGATCTGGCCTTTAGATCAAGCACTTACCCTTAAATGCCTTCTCCTCTGAAACTCATACTTAACAGGGAATAGGAAAAAAAGATGAAGCAGCTTTGAAAAACCCAAACAACATTCTCTTTAGATAAAGCTGTTAGACCAGGGTGTTAGTAAGTCTGTGGCTTCCTTAAGCTCATACATGGATTTTACAGACCAGGCTGAGTCAGTCTAGCGTGGGATGAGTGGATGACTTTATATCCTTAATCAGATTTTGAGTGAATAGTTATTTTCCTTCTGTTTGCACCTGAGGAAAAGCTTACAAGTATTTGCACCACCTTCTAAGCAAACAAAATGAACTGGGCAACAGCAGCCTGGAATACTTTACTGTACTCCTGATTCTGTGAGGACCTTTCCTGCCTTTGCTCTCTTCCATTAAGAGGTAGCTTTCATTTCAGAAGGTGGTTCAAGATGCCATTTTGAAAATGGGGAAGTGGAGTAGAAGAGAGGATGAGACGAGGGTGGGAGGGGGGCCACAGAAATTTTTACATCATGAGTCAAGTAGCTCAGCTGTCCAAAAATTTCCCAGAAGATATTCACTTATGTCTGTGTGAGCTCCTACAGAAAGGAATGGAATGTGCCATAGTTTTCCGTAAAGTCCTCCAAAGAGAGGATTGATCCACGCTGTGTTTATCCCCTGGTTACAGAAGACTACATTAGTTTTAGGCCATAGCCTGTTGAGTTTCTTGAATCTGACATACATTCTCATAAAAGGATTTGGTATTATATTCCTCTGCAGCAGAACTGAAGATGGTGGTAGCTCAGTCCATTCTTTTCACTCTTTTTAATCCTTTTCAGTGCACCAAAGTAAAACAAGATCAATCTCAATCTTCAATCTCTGGATGTATTAAAGTAGCAGTTTTGTCTGACCATGCAAAGCAAAGAACCACACACCATGCTCAAAAGGAGGACACACCACAGGGATAGGAGGTGTCAAATTATTTTAAATAAATCTGTTTGAAGAAAGCAGTTCAGTGCCTGGTGAGGAAGCTGGTTTGATGACCCAGTGATGGACATTTGATTGACAGGAGAATCAATCAGGCATTAATTTTTCAACTGCATCATGAGGGATGCTGTTGGGCAATTTGTTTCCCCTGTGAGCTGTGAGTCTTCCTCCAACGGAAAGACACTAGCTAAGATGTTATCCCTTTATTCTTGCACTTCCTCTTCAGATTTCTTAACACAATATTTTATGCTAATGATATGGATGCTAAGGAAAAAAATTCTCTTTAAGGTAGTTGTGCCAACATTTATTTCAGATAGTTTATTGGGTCATCATCATAGATTTCTGCTTTTAAGTCACTAGTTTATCTGAACTTAATTAAAACATGTTAATTTAAGTCCCTTCAGTTCAGCTAGTTGGCTCCTAGTCCCACAGCTGTAACAAATTTTGACATTTTAGTGGGGTTTTATGTAGTTTACAAATTTTCTGTAATTTCTTATTATGCAGCCTTAATAGTTGAGGCATTGCTTAAAGGTTGTTAGTGGTTTCTCTGTTATGATTTTAAAATCAAAACCAGTGCCAGCCAATGTGTCATGTATCTCAGCAGATGTAACCAGTCCCTAAAGCAAACTGATCTTCACACTGTAGCACACATGAGCAGTGTTACAACAGCCCTTGAACTGCACCTCAGCTGGGAACAACTCACTATTTCTGGAGCAGTGCGTATGCCCCACTGAAATAAAAATATATTTATAAATGAGACACAGGCTTTTCAGTTTCAGGATTCCCAAGAGCTGTTACAGAGCAGATGGAGGTGAAAAAATATCATTAACCATTTCATCAAGAATAACTCCAAAATCCTCTGAATGATTCTGTACATCATTAATGAGTCATTTTAATGAGTAACTTTTTGATAGCCAAAACATTGGTGGCATTCATGGAAATCCACCTCATGATGGTGGCTGATCAAATTTTGCTGTCATCCTTACTGGTTTTGCTCAGATGCAGAAGTGATCAAAAGTGAAAAAAGCAGCCTACACTAAGGTCTAATTTTAAAATAGTGGTTGCACTACCCAGACACAAAACACTTGTTTGTTTAATTTTCTTCCTACCTTGCAAAAGGTCCCTGTGCTGGGAAGTGCTTGTCTTCTGTGTTTTGTTCTGGGAAAGTCTGAAGTAAAGGGACTAGTAAAGGGAAGGTGTATCAAGGTGTCAGCAGTGTGAAGCTGTATTGAAGATAAGGGTCAGGAGGCTGTTGGCTTTACTGGACTCCAGGTTTTGCCCCATGATCTAAATTGCACTCCTCTGAAGTGCTTCAAAGAGCTTCTCTTTCAGTGATCACATATCAGGTTCCCAATACAACTTCTACTTTTTGAGAAGACAAAATTAGGTTTACAGATGCTCTCTCTGGAGCAGAACAAGTGGGAGAACAAAGATTGTTGGAATAAACCCCCTATGTGCCTTTCTTTTCAGGAAGGTTTGTGTTGCATCCTTCCACCTCTGTCCTGCTCCTTAGTCCAGTCTATTTTTAAAAGTGGAGGGATGAAGAAAGTTTGATGATTTTTCTGGAGTAGCTACTGGAGAATTTGATCCTCACCTCACAAGGAAGTTCACTCCCATAAACCATCCCACTCAATTCTGCAGAACAAAAAAGGCTGAAAGCCTTGAATAAACTGTAAAGTTGTTGAAACAAATATTTCAATGGTTCTTAAGCTCTACCTATGAATCGTTGTCAGGTCATTCATTACCACTGTTTGCCCACTTAGGAGAATAGAATGAAATACATCCCCGTGGCTCAGGTGAAATTATGTGAGCCTTAGTGACACATACTGCCTCATTTTCTTTCAGGGAATATTGAATGTATCACTGGCTAAGCCATGAGCATAAACCATGATTTGGAAAGTAGACAGGATTGCTCCAGATTCTCTCTGTATCATAATAACATTAAAATTTGACACTACACTTTCTTTACAGATTAAATGCTGTTGAAAATGGGGTACTTAGTTATTTAAGAAGCCACTGCCTCTCTGTAAGGGAAGTCAAGGGTGCCAGAGCTAAGGCCACCAGCCTGAAGTTTTCAGAGACAGGGATGGTGACACCAAGGTACTCAAACTGTACCAATACCTCAGTCATATCTTGTTTTTAAGGTAACAGGTACCTGACAGCTTTGAGGTCACATGAAACTGCCTAAGAACCTACCTGCCTGATAGTGGGGAAGCTGCTTTAGTAACTTAGGCATAATCCTAGGCTTTATATTTTTCAAAACCTTGGCTGATGACTGTTGGCAAAAATGCTCTGCTTTCAGTAAGGGAGGTGGAAAGGGTCATAATTTGGTCATCAACATTTGATGGATCCCAGAAGAGGACCTAAAAAGGTATCCTGCTAGGAGCGATGTGTTGTTGTTGGCTGTCCTTGTCCCCAGCTGCGATTGAAATGGATTCAGCATTTTAGGAGTGAGAATAAAAAAGTAAATAGTTAAGTCCCTTAGCTGTTTTTGTTTTTTTGGTTTTTTTACTTGGTTTTAAAAAGTATGAACTACTGTGATTTTGAGTCTGAGAAGAGACTATTTTGTCTATTTGATTGCTTTGAATAATTGTCAGTGAGATTTCCTTCAGTGGGAAAAAGAACATGGTAGATGTCTTGTTTTGCATACTTAGACTTAAACAACATAAGGCACCTTTCTGCCTTTCTGAACTTAAGCTGCTCTCCATCTAGCTGTAATTGAAGGCAGAAAAGCAGCCAACAATCTAAAGTGGCAAAACAGAATGCATTCTTTCCACACCTTCTAAAACCCGACTTTCCCCGAAGTTCTTCACCTTGTCTGTCTCTACAGTGCACGTAAATAGCAGAAAGCCTTGTTTCCCTTTTGTTTCCAGTCTCCTTCTTTAAAGTCTTTTTTATTTTAGTGTGCTATTAATACATTATTGATGAAAGATTCCAAGTCAGGAGTGACAGACAGGGAGGTCAGTTCTCTAGCAAGGCCAAGTTTAGTTTTTGCATTTCAAGATGATTGTCTGAAATGATGGCCTGAATATATCCTCCTTATCTCACACTTTTCCACGTAAATCCACTTACCCTTTCTGACCCCTCAGAAGATATGCCCTGAAAAGGACCAGACAACTTTGTCACAGCTGTGTGTAGCCCCCAAGTCACAACCTTGCTGCATGCATCTCAAAAGTGAAGTATGCTACAGGGTGGCTGAGGCTGCATGGACTGGTAAAACCACAGGGCTAAGAGTTCAGCTGGGGCAAGAAACTGATTTTTCTCAATTATTTGAAGCTATTACAGAGTAGAAACCAGGTTCATAAGTCCTTAGAAACTAGAAGAGTGTAAGAAGACACAAGAGCCTGTGTTGGGGTGGCTTCAGGTCTAGAAGATGATTTTTATATTTTTTTTCAGAAGGATAAGAATTCATTTACTTATTGAAGTATTGAATTGACTGTTGTCTCTGCAGATTCACTTACCTTTGGCTGTGGAACAGAAAGGGATATGTAAAATGGCAAAAAAAAAAAAAAAAGCAGTTGTAGGTTGCATTGTCATTCCCACATTGCCTTTCCTTCTGAGGGTGCTGTATCACTCCATGATATATACTTCCATGTGAAATCACTTGGTGTAGACTCTGAGATGGACTGGAAAAGTAAACTGTTTATATATAGGTCAAATTTACTGTTTTACTATTTTTATGGCATAAATGCAGATAAATCTTAAAGGATTCCTTCATTTTTTTTTCTTTTTCAGTGGAGAACTGGGCTCAGTGGGACTACATGCACTACAGAAAACTATTTCTGAAAATTCAAATTAAACCAAGTTCAATTAAAATTTCAAGTGAGCTCTAGGTAGACAAAATGCAATTAGAATGGTAACATCCTGGACTCTTTGATTAGAAGATGTTGTAGATTGTGGTCAGCACTTGAAATACTACATTTTAATCAAGAGAAGGAACAAACAGAAAGCTCTGTTTTCTTAGTAACATCCCTGGGCATTAATGGGAGTGGTGAATACCACCTCTACAGGATGCTGTAGTTTGGTTAAAAGGTCAAATGGTGCCATGCACTTGGTTTGTTAGATCTGAAGAGTTTCTGCAGTGAAGTGGATGAATAATGAACTACTTTGAAATCTTTGACTTGAGTCAAAGAATAAAAAAGAATAAAAACAACTTCAGTGTGAATATTATACATGGAGTGAAGACATCGAAACAACTTTCATTTCCCACGTCGTCTGTCCACCCACAAGCCCCTACTTCTAGTGGGGAAAAGGCAAACAGATTTCCTATTTTTCTGTGCCAGTAGTCCATCTTGTTTTCCTTGCATGACAGCAGATGTGTTGAGAAGACAGCAGCCTTGAGGAGCAGAGACTGTGACTGTCTGTGTTGAAGACTCAAAGGCATTCTTGCAGCTTTTCAGCTTGGGGCTAATTTTTAATCCAGGGATGGGCATTGTGTTAGTTAGGAGTAGGGAGACTTCACATGGGGACAGGGAACACTGCTGGGTTGCTCTTGGAGATTGGATTCTTCCTCTGTCACCTTGTGCACAAGGTGCAGAAAAGCCACAGAGGAGACAAGCAACTATATCACAGAGTGAGAGGTGGGTGGTGTTCTTGGGGCTGTGCTGTGCAAGGCCAGGAGCTGGACTACAATGATTCTTGTGGCTCCCTTCTAACTCAGGATATTCTATGATTCTAGGTGCTACAGAGGTACTTCGGCAAGTGCAGCCCTATTTCCAGAGTCTAAGAGATTTTTAAGTCTCACTCTCCATTACTGAAACTTTTCCAGTTTGAATTGTGCCAACAAAGCAGCTCTGCTCTGCTCCCCTCCTCTATGTGCAAATTCCCTCTGCTAACCTCCTCCACCACTCTGTGTTTTCTATGTCACCACTGAAAGTAAGACACCCTCAAACCAGAAATAAACCAGCAGCATTTGATGGCAACACTAGAGATCTCACTGTCCATCAGCCTGCCTCTGCAAGCGTTCACTTTGCCTCCCAAAGTCAGGCAAAAAAGGTCCAACAGTCCAAAGAATGTCCTGGGAAAGGAGAGTCACAGCAAGAGACAGCAGGACACAGACTGAAAATGTGTTTGTGCATTGTCAGTGACACTTCTGAACAGAAGGCAGTGGTACAGTCCAAAGATGTCCTCAAATCAAGAGAAAATTCTCTGGTGAAGGCAAGAATATATGAAGAAAACTCCAGCTCTTGTCCAGACAACACAAGCTCTTCTGCAAGATTAGGATCACCCTTCCTTAAAACTGAGACAAAAATGTTATAGATGATGTCACAGAATGTTAAGGAATGGAAGGGACCTTAAAGATCATCTGGTCCCAAACCTCTCTGCCATGGGCAAGGACATCTCTCTCTAAACCAGGTTGCTCAAGGCAACCTTAGCTAACCCGACTTTGAACACTGCCAGGGATGGAACATCCACAGCCTCCCTGGGCAGCCTGTTCCAATGCCTCACCAACCTCATAGTAAAGATTTTATTTCTAACACTTAACCTTAATTTCCCCCCTTTCAACTTGCGTCCATTACTCCTCGTTCTAACACTGCAGTTCCTGATAGAGTGCCTCTTCAGCTTCCCTGTAGGTCCCTTTCAGATACTGGAAGGCTGCTATGAAGTCTCCCTGGAGACTTCTCTTCTCCAGACTGAACAGTCCCAATTCCTTCAGCCTTGCAGCAGAGCTGCTCCATCTCTCTGATCCCCTTGGTGTCCCTGCTCTGGACTGGCCCCAGCAGCTCCCTGTCCTTTCTGTGCTGGGATCCCAGGGCTGGAGGCAGCTCTGCAGGGTGTGGGTGGGTCTCACCTGAGCAGGGCAGAGGGGCAGAATCCCTTCTCCCCTCCCCTGCTGCCCACACTGGGGGCTCAGTTCAGGACACAGTTGATTTTTGGCCAGCTCATGGTGAGTTTTACACCAACCATCACCCCCAAGTCCTTTTCCCAGAGCTGCTCTCCATTACTCCTCTGTCCAACCTGTCGGTGTGTTGGGCATTGCCCTGACCCAGGTGTAAGACCTTGAATTTTGCTTTGTTGAACTTCATGAGGTTCACGCAGACCTACATCCTCTGCCTGTCCAGGTCCCTCTGGATCCATCCCTTCCCTCCAACATGCCAACTGCACCACAGAGCTCGGTGTCATCAGAGAACATGATCCCACTGTCCATGTCACTGACAGAGCTGTAGAACAGTATCAGCCCCAGAACCAAACCCTGAGGGACATCACTCTTCACTGGTCCCCACGAGATGAGTTAACATCTAAAGTTACTGCCACTTCCAGTCTTTTCTGACTTTCCCATCTCTTTCCAGTAGCTTGCCTGTTTGAAGAATGCAAAGATATTAAAAAATCAGCTGCAAGTAATTTCTCCATAATAAAAACAAACAGAAATTCTGAAATTAATCCCAAGGCAGCAGCAGGCTATGAACTAAGATCTAGTTCAAAGCCGGATCTCTATCTGCTAATACAGCCAGTTCAGCCAAAATAAATCTTTATTTTCACCAGATGCTACATGTGGCTTAAGTATTCCCACACATCTGCGTTAGAATAATGTTCTAACATTAGAGAGAAGATAAGTCCTTTCTTGGACAATGCAAATGTAGCTTTTGTGAACTGGTCTTATGATGATCCTTGATTTTCCAGTCTTTTACACAATCCCCTGGCCTTTCAGGGATTAGCACATTCAACAAAGGTGGGGTCACCTCCCAGACAGACTTGACTGTTGTGCCCAAATGATCTCTGGTCACAATCCAGACAGGTTTCCCTGTGCCAGCTGACATGCACAAGTGCAGCTGAGAGAAGCAACGTGACAGAACTAAGACTAATCATTTTGGTGTGTTAGTCATATTTTTTGGAGGGCTTCATGAATTGAGACTCCTAACTTGCTCTTACTTTTCCACAGAGAAAGAAAGAGTTTCAGATTTATTTGAAGGCCCAGTCCTCAGTGTTCTTTTTCTCGTTATGGTCTTAAATTGAACTGAGAGCAATACTCTTCAGGCCACCACAGCCTTATAAATAAAAATAGAGAAAGCCTGAAGGCATTCTTAATTGGCTTGCAACCTTAAAAAAATTAGTTCTCAGAACATATTTTCTTTAAATCACCAGTTTCTTAAGAAAGAAATGCTGCTTGCAGGACAGCAGGAATGAGGAGAGAACCTGGGAAAAAAATGTACTACATTTTACATTACGAGAGGGAGAGCTAGAATAGCATTCAGATGTATTGAATAAGAGTATCCAAGACTTCTTGTTCATTTTGCTCTGCCCTGCTAGTCCAGGATCTTCCTTTCCAACATGCTGCTGGTGTTTGGTGCTTCACTCCAGGTTTAAGTCTGTTAGCACTTACCTGCCATAGGGGTATAAAAAGAAGACAGTGATCTCTAATTCGATGTGGAAGGCAAGAAAAAATAAAAAAAAAAATGAAGGTGAGGTAAAAAAAGATCTGACTGCCTCTAGGGGACACGTCAGTACTGGAGACAGTGCACAGAAGAAAGACACAGTGTTTGAATGATGTGTTCTTTGTCATGAACTTTAATTCTTTAATTCTGTATGTCGAGACAATCTTAAAAAAAAACAAAAACCAACAGGAAACAACCAACCCAGAAAAATAGCAATTTTGACTGACAGCTTTAGCAGTGAATGAAAATTCCCAACCTTTCAGTGAGATGTGGTGACTGGAAAAAGTAAATATTAATGGAAAAGTTAGAATGAAGGGCTTTAGGGAAAAGAGGCAGTTGTCATCTATCCAAAATGTCTGTTGAGTACTCTGAAAATTCAAGTTTCAGAGTCCCCAAGCAAGACTTCCAAGCCTCTGGAACGGCCCAAGCCACATGAATGTTAGGGAAGTGTACAAAACCACTGCTTTCCTTTGGCCCATTCACCTAGAGTTGTTAGAGTTTCCTGCCTAGAGAAAAAGAATCCACTACAGGGAATTCAGGAAAAATAGCTGCCTGGAACCACTATAGCTTTTTTCCTAAAACTATAATGATGCCCAATTCACAAAAAAACCCAAAATGATAATGAAAGTATTTTAATCAACAGCAGGGGATTTCACTGATTTCAACACTAGCCAACACAAAAATACTGCAGTTATTAGAAAATCCTTCAGAAATAAAAATACGTCCCCACAGCAACAAGAAGATATAAATGAACATTTAATTCTTTCTCACTCGTAAAATGTCATCTTTCTATGAATCACTCTTCCTGCCTCTGTTGTGTACTAGATATGAGGCCATGTCCTTAAAAGGGCTCCAAGAAAAGCTGGTACTAAAAAAATGGGTAAGGACAAGGAGAAGGAAGACAGACTGTAAGAAAACAAAGTCCAAACCCCACATTTTTGCTGAATGTGCTTATTTGCAAAGAGTTCTTCACATCAACATAGTGCTCAAGAAGACAGTGCCAGAGTGTGGGTTGTGAAACCTGTTTGTAAATCACAGGCAAAGTGGTGAATGGTGACTCTGGTTTGCTAAACCTGTGTTGTCCTCTACAGCTCTTACAGCATTCACCCACCCCTTATCCAATGGAGTTCAGTGAAAACAGGGAGTGAAAGGAACCATCTATTGTGGAATCACAGAATGTGCTGAGCTGCAAGGAACATATGCTTTGAGACTGCTTTTTTTTCAGGGTTTGGTGGGTGATTCTTATTCCCTCTTCCCCATGAGATGGACAGCTGGATACTCTATCCTGTATTCCCTGAACTATCCCATCATGCTTGCCTCAACTTTCTTTCACTTTATTTAATTTCTATAAATTTCCATCTCCTCTACCATTCTCCCCTTCCTGATGGTTTCTCCTCCAGCTTGTGCTTCACACAGGCCAGAATCTGCTTTGGAAATATCCTTCTAGCCCTCTCCCACAAGGAGTTAAACATAACACTAAAAGGAAATTTAATTTTTTTTAAAATTTAAAATTCTGTGGCATTCTGTCTGCTTCGGCCAAAGTTCCTGAGTGAAAAAGTTTGTTCAGAGGATGAGAGGTAGCATTGGGATAGCTTTTGATTTCTTGCTGGGGAATGCATAAACTTGGGTTGAAATGGGAAGCTGCAAAAACGTGGCAGCAAAAACGCATCCCTGTGAAAATCATGTGTTCACTGGAGGGGAAATGAGGGCCTTGCCAGGAGGTCCCAACAGCCTATTGATGCACTGTCAAACTTTTCACCCTTGCTGCTCCACCACACCCTATTTTAAATCCCTGCTCAGATTATTTTTATTTTTTTTCAAACAGCTCATGATTTTGTTGGGCCTACAGCTCACGGAGACTGTGTTGCCACTAAAAACACATAGCTAAACACAAGTGGGTAGGATTCAAAGGAACAAAGCAGATATATTTATTTATCATCTATCAAAAGGCTCTGAATACAGATTAATGTTCCTGACTTGATCCATTTTTTTATTGTTTCACCTGCTATACAGTGGGAATTGAAAAGTCTCTCGGGTCATCTAATCTGGCTGTAGCTGCTGGAAGTGTCTGAGGATTCTCTGAGGAAACACAAACTAAGAAACCACCCACATTAATACTTCCCAGCTGCCCTCTGAAGGTCAAGGCTCCCTGTGGGGCTGCTCCAGGCTCTCCCAAGCCACAAGAGAGCTGCTTCCCGTGCCCTCAATGACAACCACACCTTCTGCTGGTGTTTGCCTGGTTGGATCAGAGAAGGTGGCACAGATATATCCTGTGATCCATGTAGTGAGCCAGGAGTCTTATCCTGGGCTCCCCAAAACTGCCCTTCAAAGTACTCATTATTTTTTTATACACAGGTATGTATTTTTGATTCTCTGATGGACTCTTTTGCCCTTCTCCGTGCTGACCATCTGGAGGCCAGAAGCAGCAAGCTCAAATATGACTTTTTCATTCATTCCTGCAGGCACATGGGGCAATATTTATGGAATCCCAAATCGTGTGCACTGTTTGGAGTTTTCTGTTAATTGTCCTCTGCTATGCTCTTACATCTTCCCTCCAGGCTTTCATTCCTTGTTTGTTTTCAGGTCTGTTACGTGTAGTTAGATAACAATGGCTCCTCTATGGCTTCTTTCTCTTTCTAAGGCTATTATTGAACCTTATTTTTTTAATTTCTGGGCCATCACTCTGTTACCAAAGCCTGTGTTGTACTATTCCTAAAGCCAGAGTGAGATACACTGTTTTTGCTAGAGGAATCCTGTTTTTTAGTATAATATTAAAGGGCTCTGCATGCAGCCATTGTTTTGCTTCTGTGAACTCAGTCTGTGCAGAAAAAAGAGCCAGATTCATATTTCCCTCCATAGTGAATATTTCCCACACCTAAACCAGCCTGCAGACACACTGCCCATCGGGCACACATGGAGTCTGTATACTATTTTTTCTCCTGGTTTCAAGTGCCAGTTGTTACCTAGTAGCTGACCTTGTGTTTGGCTGAATATTCTTGGCTTTTTCAGGAGAATAATAATTCATCTTATGATCCGGCTTCCAATGGTGAAGAGTATTTCTGAAGTAGAATAAGGACATTTCAGCAATTAAAATCATTAGACCTAATGCCACTGAGACAGAATTGCATTTTGCATGCCATGCTAGCAAAGCCAGGAGTATTTTAGGTTAGAAGCAAGAGGTTTCCTTTTCCTTTTGCTCTGGGATCAAAGGATCTTGTATAAGGCAAACAGGTTTTACAGAAAAAAATACTATAGCACAAAAACTAATGAAATATCACTTTGGGGTTCAACAGTTCTGTAACAACAGTCCTGTCCAACTGGGAAATTACAATTTTTTTTTAATACAACAGAAAAGGAATCTCTTGTGGACTTTTGAACCTTTAAACTTTTTTTTTTCAATAAAAATATCTAAATTAACAGAGGAAAAATAAAGTTTCTAAATAAAGTCTTCCCCTGCGACGGCATTTTTGTCCTGCCAAATTAAACTAACCAAAACTTTTGTTTCTCTAGCAATTTAGCTTCCCAAGAAAAATACACCTGCAGCTATCAGGAGCTTTGCTTGAGCATGCAGGCCTTCTGTTTCATGAACAACATTAGAGGGCACTTCTGCATTGTGGGAGGTTTCAGCCAAAGAAAGGCACCAGCCAGACCTTCCTGGCTGAAATGCATCTGAATTCAAGGGCAACCTGAGATCTGTTCCAGCCTTGCTTGGGTTAATAAGGTGCTCTGCAGGCAGCTTCTTTGATCCTTTCAATGGCAGCATGACCTGCTGTGAGGGAAGGTGGGACCTGGGGTTTGATAAGCAGGTCTGGGAGGTGAGGCTGAGACGTGGGCTCCCATCCTGCCTCCCATCCCTGTGCCCCTGCACTGAAGAGATCTCACCCAGGGCTTCACTGATTTGGTGTCTTTCAGCATCCGATGCTCTTACAGCTTCCTTTGACAAAGGCAGGTGATTAAGTTATCATCTCTGCCTGAACTGGTAATAAATCCCACCAGACCCCATCAAAAACCTCTTTTCAATCTGGGTGATTACAGAGAAAAACCTGGAGGGGAGATCTAAAAACCTAAAACTCAGAAGGTCATTATAAGGGAGAGTGAGAACTCAACCTATGTTTTTTCAATTTTTTTTTTTTTTTAAATGCCAGGACTTTTAAACCAATTTTCTAATTTTGAGTGTGCTGACTCACGTTTTACGAAAGTTTCAGGTTAGCAATGCTGGTAAAAGCACACAAAAGTTATCAATATAATTAAATAGCTCCTGTTTGTCTGAAACCCTCTAAGCAGCCTTTTCAATGCATGCTTTTCTTAAATGATGTGATCTCTTTGAAAGAGTCATACAGAATTATCAGCACATGCACAGAGGGCTCATTGAGTTAATTTTCGAGTTCTTGAGTTTACTTACCATTCTTCAAGGCCTGACCTATGGAACTGAGTTCCTCAACCCAAACTGCTGGAGAAACACAGTTGTGATTTACTTGAAGTCTGTCTCCCCATTGCAAGGCTGGATTTCACAATATGCCTCGAAAGCAACCTTCAGTGTTTATTGTTGTACAGACTAACCAGGCAAAGCCTGCTTGGTTCAGGCATCAAAATCCCCTTTGCTTTGAACCTCCCCTTTCCCACTCATAATGCCAGGGAAATGTTGTAGGAACTGTATGAGTATTTCCTCCCAACCTCCCTGTGGAAGTGAGGAAGTGAACAAAGATAGAACATCCATTGTGAAAACAGTAGTCATTCTTTTCTGCACTGAATGACTCTGGCCTCTTCATGGTGAGCTCCAAATTCAGACCTGGAATTCCAAGAATAAGCAATTTCTTACCGGCATTTGCTTATTATTCAAGCCATCCTTAACACTCAGCCTTCTCTCTCAGCACTGCAGCTACACACAGAAATCATGGAATCACAGAATGGCCTAGGTTGGAAGGAAGTTTAGAGACCACATATCTGCATCCCCTGCCATGGGTGGGGACACCTTCCTTCAGAACAGATTGCTTTGAGCCCCATCCAACCTGGCCTTGGACACTTCCAGGGATGGGGCAGCCACAGCTTCTTTGGGAAACCTGTGCCACGGCCTCCCCACCCTCACAGGGAACAATTTCTTCCTCATATCTAATCTGGATTTCTCCTCTTCTAGCTTAAGGCTGTTCTCAGTTATCCCATCACTATGTGCCCGTGTAAAAAAGTCGCTCAGACCAGGAGCCCACACGGATTCCCAGTAGGATGCATTTCCTTGTGTGCTGCCTTATTTGCTTTGAGGGGCAGCATCCCACCTTGCTCCACGTGTACCTCATCCACCACATAAACAGCGAGTGCAGCTGGGGGTGGGGGAGCAGCTTTCTGAATCTGTGGCGTTTCCTGGGCAGGGGTCCAAGCTTCAGTATGGCAATGGTGATTCAGACTTCAGATTTTTCCTGTCCTGGTCTTGAAGCAATCATTCCATATTTAGAAAAGTTTGTGAAGAAAAAATTCTCAGAAACAGGTCAGCTCTGAAGACCTTGCTGTCTAACTGAGGCCTGCATAGACCCACAAGACAGAAGTCCTACAGAAGTTAAGACATGATCAGCAGTCCTACAAAGGAGTGGGGGGCTGTCGCTGTAGAACACGAAATCAGGACACAGACTCACAGAAGGCTGAAGATTCAAAATCCTTCTTTATTATCAAAGCACCTGTCTTTTATACCTTTTTACAATGAGCTCACCTAAGAGGTGGGATCCTTGGACCCATTGGTCACACCAAGGGGCCATCAAGCAAATTCCCTCCTCTGGGAAAGAATGTAGAAAAATAAGATAGTTTACAATAACATGCCCTTGTTTACCACAAGTGTCCCTGGGAAAGAATTTTCCGAAATCAAAACATGGCAGGCACAAACCGTGGCTACATCGGGCCTGTTTTGGCCAGGCACAGGAGTGAACAACAACACTGTAGCTGTGTCATTAAAGTTGCCTGGTACAATGCACGCAGCTCTGAGGGAGCAGGAACACTTGTGCATCTGTTCATCTCCCCCTGCCTCCTCCCCATTCAGAAACCTGCCTGTCCCTCATCTTGGCAGCCACTCTCTTCAAGTTTCAACCATCTGATTCATGCAGCAAAATGTCTCCCCATAGAAAACATACTGGCTGAACCGCTTTGTTTTTCCTAGAGCAGTGCAAACAGTTACTGCAAGGGGAATTTTAGGAAGATTGTGCCTGGCAAGGAAAGCTCACTAAATAAATACATGATGTTAATTATCCTTTGCCTATTTCGACTGAGCATTTCAGAGTGCTTTGCAAACCATTAATTTAGCTGCAATTTAGTACCATGTGGTAGTTAAATATTATCAACACTGTTTTCTGCAGGTGGGACACTATGACACAGAGAGTGAAACGACCTGGATGAAGTCTGTCAGCAGCAGACCTGAGCCCCAAACCTACTAATTTCAGCTCACCAGCTCCCTGCTCCATTAAACCTTTGTGACTGTGAAAAGATGGGGTTATCTTGCAGGCAATGATGCATTATATGGTTTTGAGTCCTTCCTTTGACACACCTCCCATCAGATGCTACATTAGTTTCTTTATTCTCCCACCATCTTAGCCAACCTTCTTCCTTTGTTTAACCACCTGAAGCTTGTTTGTTGCCCTGTGTTTTTTCTGTTCTCTGTTTTTTCTAAAGTTTTTCTAAAGGTCCTTCAGCCTTCTGATTGTTTATTTTTTTGTAATGGAGTTTCTCACTTTTTTCACATAAACAACCTATTGTTATTGTAACTGTCCTTTCATGTTTACATTCTTCTCATAAGGAGGAGACTGTTGATGGACTGTTGGGTTGACCAGTGTGGTTGGAGAGGAAGATTTTCTTTCTCCAATCCATGGTCACTGCTGGAACTCTATAAATATCAAGGTCTGGAAATAAACTGCCCCTTTTTGCCTTGGACATCTCAGTGCGTGCCGTTCCTTTGTGTCGTACTGTGACACTTGTTCTCAGTGGAAATTCTAAATGAATGAAAGAAAAAAAAGAACAGGAAAAGTTAAGAATGAAGCATTCAGCTTTGAGTGTTCATTTGTCAGAGGGACATTTACAGCAAAGACAAGTCCAGGTGCAAATGCTTCAGAACTTCTCACGCATTCAGCCATCTCTCTTTTCTTCTGGTTTGTACCATTTTGGGGTATATGGATATTTGGATTAACAGAGATGGGCAATATGGCAGGTGGACAGATGTGGGGAGCCACCAGATGGGGCTTCAGGAGGAAGAAGACAGCTGTGGGATCATAGACAATCCATCAGGATCAAGCTGAGTTGTGTGTTTAGCATCCTGGCCTGCGTGGGATATTTATTAGAAAATATCAACCATAATAGCAGCATGCAACACCTGTGCTCTCACCACTGGAAGGGAAGGAAGCGTGCCTTCCAAGCCAAAATGCACAGTATTCTACCAGGCAAAAAACCCCCAACATTGTATACCTTCAATTGTAAACTCTGGATGAATGTGCTTATACATTCAGAGCATGAGGCAGATGGTAACAAACCACATGCTTGTGGATTATCCCACTTTTTCCACATTTGCATTCTCAAAACCACTTTTGGTGCCCGTGGTTTAACCTCTGTTTCCATAACTTCTGTTTATGAGTTGAATGGTCACATGTCATCATGTTGAGTGGGAAAGTGTGTTCAGGGGATAAGGAGGTAGAAGTGGTTCCATATGGTGAAAGAAAAGACTATGCCAAAGTATTAAAAAAATATAGAAAGAGGGAAAAGCAAGAGTAAAATCATTTCAGGAGATCAGGAATCTAAAATGCTTGTCGCCTCCTAGGAAGAAAACGGTTGTCTGTGCCTGAAAGGGAAATTTATGATTTGAAATGCTGATAATATAAATCTCAGTGTTTGGAGAAGGGTGAATGTTAAACAGGTATACCTTTCCTTGCTCTAGGCATGGTTCAGGCTGAAGGCTGAAAGATTCCAGTCAGAGGCCACTGAGACACTGTGAAACTACAAGCTTCAGTTCTTCCGATTTTAATCTATTGATCAGAATGGAAAAACAACCGCCTAAAATCTCCCCCAAAACAAACAAACATAAAACAAAGCAAAACACAAAAGTGAAAACCCAAACAAACAAACAAACAAACAAACCCCAAAAAACCAAAACCCAACAAAAAGCAACCAACAAAAAAACCCCCGCTAAAAAACACATTAAAAAATTAGTTCTGTTCACAATAGTATTATGAAGTTGCTGGCATGGTATTAAATACATGTTTGTGGTTTCCTGAGAAAATTCTGCTAGCAAAGGAGTCCTTATGCTTCAGGGGAAGGCGAACAAAACACAACAGATGCCCTCTATTGAGAGTGTAGCAAGGGTCAAATTTATTAAAATAGTGGATAGTAAATGAAATACCACAAAACTATGAAAAAAGACCCCAAACTAATGAGAAATGGCCTGCTTTCTTTCTTTCTTTCTTTCTTTCTTTCTTTCTTTCTTTCTTTCTTTCTTTCTTTCTTTCTTTCTTTCTTTCTTTCTTTCTTTCTTTCTTTCTTTCTTTCTTTCTTTCTTTCTTTCTTTCTTTCTTTCTCTCTTTCTTTCTCTCTCTCTTTCTTTCTTTCTTTCTTTCTTTCTTTCTTTCTTTCTTTCTTTCTTTCTTTCTTTCTTTCTTTCTTTTCTAAAATATATCTGATGTTTTAATAAAAAGCAGAAAACAATATAAAAATATCTTATTCTTAGGCAGGAATTTAATATTCTCTGTCCTGGCAAGACAAGAACCCCTTTTGCCACCACAATAGGTTACCAGTTCTGGTAGTTTTATTTAGAAAGACCAACCAAAGAAACATGACTGGAAATTCAAACCCAAATCATACCTCCATGAATACAATCATTCATTGGTATTGTGTGATGTAAAAATTTGGTAGAGGAAAGGATGTTTCAATTACCAAAAGTGGCTGATGTAACCAAATCTCTATTAGGTGCCATGAAGCAATCTGAGAAGTCAAGATTTTTAGAAGTAGGGACCTGTCTAAAAATCAAGTATCTCTAACAGATTTCCAGCTGGGCATGCAAAAAGCAAAGCATTTCTGAATATTCAGGTCAAAAGAAAGTACTTTGGTTTTGAGAATAAATTATGCAATCATAAGCCAGTCTCAAAACAGGGTTCAAAGACCCAGATCAGCTGGCATTTATACAGTTAATTATTGGTGGTCCTAAGGGTTGCAGTCTTGAGTAGGGAGTGGTTTCAGAAGTGAGACTAAGAAAACCTGCTTGTGGTTCCAAAGCACTTAACTCTGCCTTCAAGGGGAAGCAGACTTTGCAATAGTTTTTGCCAGTACAGCAGATGATGCATAGACATCGAGCTGAAATTCCAATTTCTCTTTGCCATCAGCTTCAGTGTGGCCAGGATTCAAACCCAGTTATTTTAGGGACACATCCAATACTCATTTTATCAACTCAAAGACTTCCATTGACTTAAATGGGAGACGGATCTCAGTCTCAGAAGTAGTTTAACTCACAATCACAGCTCAGGAAAAAGTGTGCCACTTCATTAATTCAGAAGTGGAAGTAGAATGGATTAGACTGGAAATGGGGGAGAAATCAGAATGACACTCACAGGTCCAGGCTACTCCAGTTATCCCCAGGGTGGCAAACCCCAAACCTGCCTCACCCCCACGAAAGAGAACTGGATTTCTCACAGCAGGGCTGAAACTTTCCCTGAGGTGGGTTTAAACCTGCAAATTGTACAGAAACACTTTCCATCCAACCAAGACATCCTATTACAGACCTGTTCTATATTCTGTAGAGCTGGCGGTGGGTGGCTTTCTGTTGACTTCCTCCCCACACACTTTGCTGCCAAGTCAGAAAGACGAAAAATCATATATACTTGCATTCACCAAATGATCTCCAAAGCAACTTAATACTGGTTCAAGTCTTCCTTGTCTTATAAATCAGATTCTTTCTGTAGATTGTTTACCTACCACTTCTAGTGTGTCTCCAATAAATTAAATCCTGCTGAAGTGGTAAAATATACGAAAGATATACTGAATGGTCTGCAGGCTGTACAGTGAAGCCATTATTTTGAGAGGAAGTAGGAACGGCAATCATAAAATTTTGAAAAATTATGCAATAACTTTGTAGTTATTGCCCATCTGTATTCATTACAATGATCTACTTCACAGGCATATAAATAGAACTGGCAACTAAAAGATGTGCTGTTTGCCTCCAGACATGGCACTAGACTTCAGCAAATGAAATTCAACTGAAGACTTTAGCAAAAGTGCTGGAAATGTTCATCTACAGACGGAGTTCAATCACCCGTCTCCCCCCCGCCTCCCCTCCCCTGTCTCCCCTCCCTGTTTTACATTCCCCCATGCTTTTTCTTACCCCCAGTCAGGACACCTTTGTAAGAAAGATGACAAAATTTATTTGCTTCATTTGCAGGGCAACCCTGATACACTACATGACTTCATTCTCACAAGGCAACAAGTCCCATAAATCACACCTACTGAGTGCACCCATTAGAGCTCCAGTATGACAACTTTATGCCTAATACTCTCCAAACAAGGACCACACAAAACTAAGACTGTAAAATTACTGTTGACTCACAGCAGCTTTTATAACATGCACTCAGCTCAAAAAGACTTAACTTATATGGGGCTTAATCATATTTGGGCATAGGAGACCTCTCACTGATTCAAGACAACATATGTTTAAAAAAGAAGCAAAGGCAGAATATGTTTGGCTTAGCTCTTTCCCTTGCAGTTCCCACAGAGAAATAAGTCAGATTAACGGAAAAATGACTGCTTTATTTTGTAATGAAAGAGGATTCTGAGAAGTGTTTCTTCCTAAAATTGGGGGGAAAATGGTATTTTAGCCACCATGGGTTGGGAAAGGTGTAGGAAAGGTCCTGTTTCTGGTGCTTCACCAGAGTATATCTGCACAAAGCCATGGAGGCAGGTGGAGCTACACACCCTTCTCAGGAGTCCCAGTGCTACCAGGTGATGTGGCTTAACCCCAGAATTAATTTCCCATTTGCCATGGGCAGGCAGATGCTCAGCCATCCCAGGAGAGCAGGGTTCCAGCACTCGCAGCGGTGACTTGGGAAGACAAACTCCACCAAGACTCGTGTACCCCTGTACCTGCTTCTCCTCTCAGCTCTATATGCTGAGCAAAATGCCACGTGGTCTGGAATGTCCTTCTGGGCCATTGGGATCAGCTGTTCCAGCTATGTTCTCTCCCAGCTCCTTGTGCAGCCTCAGCCTCCTTGCTGGTGGCATGAAATGAGATACAGTAAAAGCCTTGACACTGTACAAGCCCTGCTCACCAGTAAGGAAAACATCCCTGAGTTACCAACCCTGTTTCAAGCACAAGTCCAAAACACAGCCCCACACAACTACTGTGAAGAAAATTGAGTCTGCCCCAGCTAAAACCAGTGCAAAGGGTACATCCTGCCCCAAAAATACTTGCCCCATCAGGCCAGTGGGCAGCCTCCACTGTAATGGCCCCACTCATCCCGACTGCATGGACACAATTGCATCGTGAAGCTGCAGCAGTGTACTTACACCAGAGAGGAGTGAGCCCTGGCTGGAGGGACTGGCTGATGCTATCCACATTTAGAGAAAGAGCTGGCCTGAAGCCCTGGGTATTCAAAAATATCCCATCCAAGTCGCCCTGCAAAGCTGGGAGCCTCTGGAGCAGAGGCTGTCACTGCAGGCTCCTGCGTGAACAAAGGGTGCCTGTGAGTCCATCCAAGGATTTCCATGCACTTCAGAGTGGGGCTCCCATTGCTTCCCTCCAACAATGTGACATGCATCACTGCATTTCACTGAGAATCTCTTATTTCTTTGCACAATAGCTTTTTTTCCCCACCCTCCCTACGGCTACAAAGGAGACGAAGGGGGTGATTCTTACATGCTGTCCAACTGGCTTCCTTGCATTTGGAAGACAAAACCAAGAAGTTTATATAATCAGGCTAACATGCAAACCAATTGAAATTACAATGGTATGTTAGAGTATATTCCTTAAGTATTCAAACCACAGCGAAAAAAAAATCTCTTCCACTAAACTACAAGGGACTGACTGAAACCCGCAAAAGCTGGGAAACATGGTAAGGTCTGACTGAAAGCTTGTCCTTACTTCACCCCTGAGGAAAAGAGTAGAGAATAGAGATAATACTGGCTGCTTTTTGGTGGGCCCTAAACATATAGCAAAATCCCACAAAATAAATAGGAGGTTTGCCACCATATCCTCCCTCCCATTCCCACACAGGCTTGCAGAGCAGTTGCTTCCTCTCTGTCCAGGACTTCATTGTCACAGGCATCAGTCTTGGCTCTGCTTCCCTGTTTTATAAGTTTCCAGTTAGCACCTGCTATGCTTTTCTCATTCCCTGCCCTTGCCAAAAAGGGTTTTGGTAGCACCAACTCCAAAGTAAACAACACCAAAAAAAGCGCAAGGAGAACATATCTGGATTCCTGGTTTCCTATGGATTCTTCCCCAGTTCCCAAATTCCCCATTCCCACCATCTTTATCCCATCCACAGCATCATTCCTGCTTCACCTCTCCATAGTAGCACACTGTATATCTTAGCAATAGGCTGGGGCACTGGTCACAGCTACTTCAGGGCAGTGCATGTGCTGCCTGCTCAGCTGGTTGCTGCTTTTTTTGATGCACAAGGAAGTAAACTAAAATTGCCATTTCCTCAGTAAAAGAACTGTTCTGAATCTTCTTTCTCCATCCTGCTGCCCCTCCTTGTGAAAATTGACATGCACCCATTATCACTTTCATGCCACTGCCAAACTGAGCTGAAGGGAGTAGTGAGTTCAGAAGTTATCATGAGGGGTGGATGAACACACTGTATTCTCACAGAAACATTATCTCTATTGGAAACCAACCTAAAAATAACCCCATTACAGAAGCCTTTAAGACCAGTATTACATGAACCAAAACTGTAGAGTTATGCACAGATGCCTTTGCAGACACAGTTTTCATCTAAGATTTGCATAACTAAAGCTACTCACCTGTGTAAGCCTCACCAAAGTGTCTCTGAGTCTTCTGAGGTAGCTGCCAGGTTGACCAGTCAAGGGAGGATTAGATTCCTTAGGGTTTTCCATCTAAAAATACATTAGTGTGTACACACATATGAATCATGTACATGCACATGTGGGGCCCTCCTTATTTCTTCATAATTGCTGGTTCCAAGCTCTTCAATATCTTTTATAGTTTTTTACAAACCATATTTTCTACTCTCTAAGGTATTAAAAGTACTTTTGTTTGTTTGTCTGTTGAAGAGCTGAAAACCTTTGACAATAAGGATGCTAATAAAGTAACCAGTTTTTTTGGCTTTGAGGAACATTTAATTACTTATGTACATCTGAGAAATTAGCACTATGGGCCTCAACCAAGGACTAAGGAGAAACTCATAGAAAAGAAAGGAGTTGGATGTAGTTCCAGATCCCAGATGGACGCTCTCCTTCCATCCTCTTCCATCCATTCTTTAATGAATTACAAAGCAATCTTTGTGTGAAAAGAGAGAAAAGAAAAACCCCAACCAAAATATATAAGGAAATGAGATAAAAAGAAGAAAGATTCCAATTTTACTTGTACAGTTTTCTAGTTCTTTGTTACATTTAGTCTAGACTCAGCTGTATTCTGAGGACACTTTAAATCAACCTAGTAAATCTGAGAGGTCTTGAATAAGACAAAGAGGTCTTGGAGAAGACAAAATCTCTTTCTGCCTTTTCAACCCCTCCCACTATTTAAAAGTTACTTTGGTCTAATGAAAATCAGATTATAGTCTCCATAAACCCCACAGATTAACATCATTAGAATATGATTTTTTTCTATGATGCTATCTTCTGAAGGAGAGGCAACATGCTGTACAGATGGAAGCAGCTTCAAACTCTGCTTGAAGCTGTGGGAACAAAAGTCTCCCTGCAAACAAAAAATCATAAATTAAATTTAAAAAGCAATATTTCACTTTCTTTATGGGTTGGCATGAGCCTGCAGGCCCACGGTTTGAGACATTAAAACCATGGGTGCACCCCATGAAAGACAACCCAAAAGTTCTGACACTGAAGCATAATGGTTAGGGCTGCTCAAATATTTCATCTGTTTTTCTCTGTTTTTAAATGAGTACATCAAAAATACATGAGATTTCTTGTGGTTTCTTTTTTTTTCCCCTCAGAGAAAGAGAGGGTATTGTTTAGCTGTTAGACAACAGTGCTGGGAAACCTAAGGACACATGGAATAAATAATAGAGAAATTGGTATAAAGCCCCTTATAGCACACGTGTAATCAGCTCTGCTTCAAAAAAAAGAGGTAGTTTCCTGGTTTGCAAAACTAGTCAAAAAGAAAGGATTTCTTCATTTTAGAGAAGAAGTAAATAGCAAGGGACTAGAGACTATACACTATCACAGCAGTTTCAAAAAGTGAGACCAGTCACATTCAGGAAAGTTAAAGGGCGAGTCACTTAAATATGGTGAAAATAAACACATTTTATCAGAACATGTGACTGTGTGCCTGAAACAAAGATTTTAGCAAGATGCAAACAAGTTATACATTTATATATATAGGAATAACAACCCTCTGGCTGTTATTTATGGATAAAAGAGTTGACAGTATAATTGTTGGGATTAGAGAGCTGGATAAACATGATTAGTTTTTCACATGTTTGGAAGATTTAAAAGTCACAAGAGACACTCCTGCACAGTGTCGCTTATTGTCACTCCAATCCCCTCACACTAAACCCAGACACTTGAGCCGCAAAATTTCTGGTCCCAAGAGAGCACTCTGAACATGGTGAGGGGAGAGCAGGAGAGACTGAACTGCCACCAGTGCCTGAGGCAGACCCTTGCAAAGACGAGGAGGAGAGGACTGAAACTCCTACAAAGGTGTGGCTGAAGTGCCAAACCACAAATTTGGAGTAATAGGGTTCAATCTTTTTGAGTGTTTGCCCTTAAAAGCGTTCATGTAAAGGGGACTGGGGAAAGACATGTGCCAGAAATACATTATTTGCAAAAATCTTCAGTGCTTTACTGGGATCTAAGGAGAGTTCTGAAGAAAAGCACATCCTGCAGGGGTTTGATGCTGGCTGTTTCTTTGTGTACCATACCCAGATCTCCTGGAAGATGAGAAACAACGCTTCACATGAAGCTTGCCCAAGCTTCTGCTTTTTCCCTGCATCCTGCCCCACTTCTTCCATGTGTTCTGTAGCTTCAGCTGATATTTTTAACTCTGCCCTTAAGTAAACTGGGAAAAGAGGGCAGAACCCACCACTAATCCAGGGCACTTACATAGAGAGGAGGAAGCACTCCGGTGCACTTGCCGTGATGCAGATGAATGTATAAAGAAATGTCCCATGCCACTGTAGTTAAAACCAAACTTTATTAAACCAGATTCCTAAATCCCAAGCCTGGCTGAAAAAAAAATTTCTCCTAAAAGCTCTTTAAATGCTGTATTTGTGTATCAATATTACTACTACTTTTTCTGTTTGAGCCTTTTGAAGTAATTTTTTCAAGCTTTTTTTTTTTTATTTTTGATGAAGAACATTGAATACCTACTCATGTGTATAGCAACATGTAACAACAACAAAAAGCCAACAACAGAACAGGAAGCAGCATTCTTGCCTGATTCCTCTAAAATAGGATCTACTTTCTGAGTGTCTGACACTGCACTTTCAGAGATCAAAGCCCTTTCCATCCATCAAGGAGTACATCAAAAAAGCAAGGGAGATACATCATTTGTCACAGTACACCCTCTTGAAGACAATTTTGTGTACTTAAAACACTATATATTGAAAATACTTGTTATTTAATATTTAAACCAATTTTTAATCAATCATAGAACCGTGGAATTGTTTGGGACCTTGAAGATCATGTCATTCCAACCACTCTGCCGTGGGCAGGGACAGTTTCCACTGGGACCTTGATGTACCTTGTACATTCTAGAAAGTTCTTTTTTTTTTATTACCTATATCACAATTCTGTTGTGTTTTGAATGCTCAGTTTATCAGCAACTTGTATTTTGATGAATAGTCATGAACAGAACTTGCTTAAAAGAAATTTTGGAAAACACAGCTTGTATGTGAGACAACTTCAGTGTCTGGTCTTACCAGTTAGGAGGTGAAATTCTCCACTTCTTTTGTAACACCAGAGTTGTATTAAAACTTTAGTTTTTATAGGAGGCAACAGTGGATTTATGTAACACCTTTGATCTCAAACTTCTGCTCTGAAAAAGCTAGAAGTTCTCTATAAGAAAAGAACTTTCTGCCAAAATCCTCTCAAATTAAATTTCTCTGCACATACATGTGTATGTAAGCACAGTATGGGGTTTTCAAGCTGCATAGGACTTGTATTAATTAGATTGTATTAGATTAATTAATTAGATTTTATTAAGTCTGTCAAGAACTTCCTAGGGGCCTAATTACCATTGTTTGGTATGGAATATTGAAAGTCATACCAGTGTGGACAGCTATGGCCTTGGGGTTGTAAGGAGAAAAAGATTACAAGAATACTTACTGAAAAGTACTGCATAATTAATATAATATCTGATCCATTAGAAAATCACATCTAAAGTGGAAGAAAACACTTGTGGGCATTTGTTGAAGGACTTGTACACAAGTTTTAGAAACAGGAAAGAGAAAATAATGAAACCATAAGATCTGTAGGATGACTCAATAGACTGTGCAGAACATATCCCTTCTGAGGAGCATGGCATGCTTTTAACTGCACTGCCCAGGCCAGCTGTCTCCTAGCACATCTTCCCAGCTGACAATGAGATGAATTAGGTGAAACCCAAAATTTGTTAGCAGGTAAGAGCGAAAAAGTCTTGGCTTCATCCAT
Source organism: Phylloscopus whistleri (assembly GCA_017589585.1). Lineage (NCBI taxonomy): Eukaryota > Metazoa > Chordata > Aves > Passeriformes > Phylloscopidae > Phylloscopus > Phylloscopus whistleri. The sequence goes on along the minus strand of JADMLD010000990.1, from coordinate 3,141,648 downwards.
GGAGAAGTGGTTTTCGTGTTTGAACCATTGCGTTGGACTTACAGGGAAAGGTTTTGGTAGTGAGGGCAGAACAGGGGTGGCTTCTCTGGGAAGCTGTTGGAAGCTTCCCCCCTGTCTGACAGAGCAAATTCCAGCTGGCTCCAGGATAGACCCACTGCTGGCCAAGGCTGAACCCAGCAGGGATGGTAGTTATGCCTCTGCCTCTGGGATAACATATTTCAGAAGGATGGGTGATAAAACAGCACATTTTGCAGCTGGAGAGAGGAGTGAGAACATGTGAGAAGAACAGCCCTGCAGACACCCAGGTCAGGGCAGAAGGAGGTGCTCCAGGTGCTGCAGCTGAGGCTCCCCTGCAGCCCATGGAGGGCACAGGGGAGCAGAGATCCACCTGCAGCCCGTGGAGGTGCCCACAGTGGAGCAGGAGGATACTCAAAGGATGCTGTGACCCTGTGGGAAGCCCACACTGGGGCAGACTCCTGTGGAGAGAGGAACCCATGCTGGAGCAGGTTTGTTGCAAGATTGTGACCCAGTGAGGGACCCAGTCTGGAGCAGTCTGTTCCTTCAGGACTGGCCCTGTGGAAGGGACCCACACTGGAACAGTTTGTGTAGAACTGCAGGCATTGGGAAGGACTCAGGTTGGAGAAGTTCCCGGCGGGCTGTCTCCCTCTGCACTGGAGCAGGGGAAGAGTGTGAGGAATCCTTCCCCTGAGGAGAGAGGAGTGGCAGAGACAATGTGTGATGGACTGACCACAACCCTCTTTCCCTCTCCTCCTGCACCACTGTATAGGAGAAAGTAGAGGAAATTGGGAGTGAAGTTGAGCCGGGGAAGAAGGGAGGGGTGAAAGGAAGATGGTGTTAAGATTTGGGTTTGTTGCTTATTGTGCTACTCTGATTCAATTGGTAGTAAATTAAACTATTTTCTTTCTCCAGGTCCAGTCTGTTTCACCCAAGATGTTGATTTGTGGGTGATCTTTCCCTGCCCATGAGCCCTTCATTGTTTTCTTCCCTCTGCCCAGCCGAGGAGAGAGAAATGATGAACCAACTTTGGTGAATACCTGGCGTGCAGACAGGGTCAAACCCACCACAATCATTTTCTCTGTGTTTGTGGCATTCCTAATGAGAAGCTCAGAGCCATGTCACACTGTGGGAATGGCTATTGGTACCCCATTGTATTCAGCAGAAGATTTACAGTAGGGCTTGCCCATTTTTCCCTTGATGTGCATTATGACCTTGTGACACTCTGGAATGAGCCCTTCTCTGACCCTGCCTAACCAGTTTTGTGGCAAGGGCTGTGTTATTCTCCTTGGAGTGCTCTTGGGCAGCCCAGTAATGAGCTGTGGATAGGGCCCCTTAGCAAGTCTGTCTTCCTAGACCACTTGGAAATGTCCTTTATTTCTGACACACTCCACCCATCCTGCCTGCCCTGGCTTTGTTGGCTCTTCCATCTGAAACAGAAAAAGTCCTCTCACTTGCACAAAAAAATCCTCTCACTTGCTTTGCTCTGGTAGTCACTAGAGAGAGTCAGAAAACCAGGACTGAGCTGCATCTGAGAATTCTTTACTAAAATAGCTCCAAACTCCATCTGCTTCCAGCAAGTTTTGCCTGGTTGACAAGTGCAGGGAGGTACAAGTGCCCCTTGGAGCAGCAGTATCCTCTCACTCTTCCACAGCAAGTGGTTGCAGGACAGTGAGAGAAGTAACAAGGATCTGACCCTGGTATTGTGAGAACATCCCCTGAAGCCTAAGAGGGCATGCTTGAAGAGGGGAAAAGGTTCTGGCAGACAAGATTTAGGTAGGGGTAAGTTTGTAAAACCTCACAAATAGCCCTGCAGCCAGACTGGTAAAGATTTAAAGAGAAATGGAAAAATCATTTGCGTTAAACAGCTATCGAAGTTTGAAAAGATCCAAATACTTACAGGACTGGTAAGTTATTTTAATTCTCAGTCATATCAGTGGTAGTAGGGCTGCAGAATCTGTCCCTGTGTGGGTAATAGCCTTTTAAATTCCCAATATTTTTTAGGAGGATTGAAGAGGTTGGTCTTTCTCTCCCTATGTAAAACCATGATTCATCCATCATTTCAAGAGCATCATAATAATAAATATACCACCATGGCTGATGTTTTCCACTGAATTTGGCAAGTGTACTTAGAAATAAATGAAATGAAATGAAAATTTCAGGAATTTCCAATTGGGCTTGAAAGTTGTGAAAGAAGAGTGATGACTGCTATCAATGCAAAGAGTTATGAGCTGCCTGGTTTTCTGTTTTATGGAACAGCTTAGCCATAGCACAAGACCTACTTCACTGCCACTGTGGCCTGGTCCTGGCCATGGCCTTAATTTTTCTGAGGATGTTATTCATAAATGTTCTCTTAATCAAGCTCAGACCCAGAATTTTACTGTGGAGGCCAAACTAATTGCCAGGATACATGAGAAGCCAAACCCTAGAAGGTAAAGCTAAAATTTGTGTGTCCTGGCTCAGAGAACCACTATGTTTCAAACCTGAAATAAAAAGTGGGTTTTTACATTTCTTAAATAGTTGATTTTTCTGCTTCAACAATTAGAGCTCTGTGCTTCTCAAAGAATTCAGACTGATTAACTACACACCCTTAATTTTTTAATTTGACCACAACAAAAAAAAATCTTTCTTTTAATTTTTTTTTAAGAGAAAGAAGTAAGGATTTATTCCAAAATTATCCCTGGCTAGTGTGCATGGTTACCACACTGAAAGAGACAGCAGTTTTCAGGATGGAATGGCATTGCCCTGGGTGCCAAGACCCACATGGAAGTTATGCCAAGGACTGTGAAGATTTTCATGTCTCTCCTGCCATCATAAACACAAATGTTATATCTTTCAACTAGGCAGCTGGCATGTACCCCATTGATTACACCCTTTAATTGAGAAAGGGAGGGATGAATGATTTTCTGTATTCTTTTCATGTGTAAAAGCCTCTAGAGGATTAGCAATCTCTTGGTTCTTGATCAAAATACAGGCTCCAACACAAAATTCTGTAAGATTTCATTATCTCTTAATATTCTGTTCATAGTATCATGAAGCTCTTATGCTGGAAAAGTCTCATCCATCCTTGAGGAACTGAAATGCTATTCAATAAGTGACATAACATCCATGGTGGGGATTTTTAGTTCTAAATCTGCCAGCTCTCACTTCTGTGACAGTGGGAAACAATTTTCTTTGTCATCCTCAATCACATATGTAAGAAGAAGTGAGAAGAGGAGACATGAGGTGCATTGCCTGGACAGAGAAGCTGATGAACCCCAAAGCCTTTTCCTCTCTGTATCATTCCTTGGTTTCATAAGAGAAGGCCACAGCTCCCAGCAGACCATGCATCAGACCTGTGAGCACACCTCCCCACCTTGGGAAGTTTTGCTACCTGGGCCCGTGGCCGTCTGGGATATGGCACATCCATAATATCCCCTGGCTCAGGTGCTTGTGAAAGAGCAGCTCTGCAGCAAAGCTCTCTGGCTGTGTGAGATTTTCTTTTACTTGGAGACCACTTTTATACTCAGTGCCTTAATGCTCACCTGAGTTATGTTGCTGTATGTCCATACCCAGTTTAACACCTTCCAAATTTTGGCCTTAACCCCACAGATTCAAATTTCTAGCTTGGTCTCACACCCATCTTATGACTTTGGGCTTTTTTGAGCAGTAAGAGCTATGAGAGTGTATAGGATTTCAATAATACGCATGCTACTGATGCAATAGGAATCCTAATCTGTCATCAGCAAAGATACACAACCCAGAAACTACTAGGCAGATACATCAGATAGATATTGTCATCCTAAAGGAAATATCCCTACCCACACCATTCTTCCACAAGGTAAGCTTGAAATATTTCACTTGTCCTCTGGAGCTCTGAAGAAGAGTCTTCTGTTCTGTGCAGATAGTTCAGGGCTCTAAAGGCTGGGTCATATGAGGAAAAGCTGAAAGATTGCAGTTAATGAAGAAAAAAGCTGCAAAGAAACCCCCAGCAAAACCCAGCAGAGCGCAACAAATACCACTAATTCTATTTCCTTTAATATCAAAGCCAAAAGGAGTTTTGTCATAGACTTGATTAAGAACTGTTGAATGTAGAAACATGTTCTCATCAGCAGTTCTTAATTTATCCCTGCCTGTATTCCAGAGCAGTCATTTAAAATTTTGACACTAGCTACAGGATTGGATATGATTTGAGTATCAGGAGCCATTTGCAGAAGGCATGAATTAGATTTCCTGCATGTCAAGAGCTGACTTTATTGAAGTTAGATCCAAACCATTCATGCTGGAGGTTAGGTTCTTCTACAAAATATCCACTCAAGCCACCCCTGCTTTTCACTGCCTTCTCTATCTTAAAAAGTGGTGTCCAAAATTAAAATAGAGGTTTTGTAGCGATCTTAGATAGATGAGTCATTAACATTTCAGACACTCTTCCCACAAAGTGTCTGCAGATAACCAAAGATTAGTTTTAGTGCCTTAAACCATGGTCACATCTTGGCAGCACAGACAGGCTTTTTTCCTTCTGCCCTTATGTTGCCACCTCAAAGCCACTCTCCCAGTACTGCAGGGTCATAATGAAACCGAGGAATTAAGGAAAAGCTGTGGATTGAAAATGACCCATCAGGGAAAATAAGAGTTGACTGAAAAGGATAAATCAAGGGAGTCCACAAGTAATTGTCGCCAGAACGATAGACAGGGCAGTCAGGGAACGGAAATGAGCAGCTGGTGTGGGAAGGAAGGGCATGGAATGGCTTCAACTGATTTTCTCAATGAGGAAAATGTCTGTGGAACTGTGATGTGACACAGTGTAAGCTTGCAGCTTTGGGCACCATTTTCAAGATAAAGCCACAGGTCCTTGTTTTCTTAAGGGGGTCAGAAGGGTTACTCATTTGCCACAGAAGTAAAAGTATAGATTTGAGCTCAGTAAGCAAATCAAAATAAAGCATTTAAACTGTAATTTTCCTCTTTCCATTTTTCATAATAGAATATAACAGAATCACAGAATATCCTGAACTGGAGAGGACCCACAGGGATCATCAAAAGGTGCCTCAGGGCAGCTTACAAAATTCTCATCTCCGCTTTAATTCAAAACATTTGTGAATATCCTCAGTAGACTGGTACTGTTGTGGAATATTTTGTGCAATATAGAAAATTTCCATGTACACTTAGAACATTAGGCACTACAGGCTGCGTAGTTGAATGGAAAATTGAAAAGTCACATTGCTTTTGGCTATGCAGTGAAACGTTACCGTGGACAGCTCAGAATTCAAACTATAGTAAAAAGAATGTGTTTTCCGTGAGAATTCTGCTAGGAAAGCTCAACCATTCAGTAAAAGGGGACATGAATGAGGGACATGAAATGCACTTTTGAAGTTAGATGGATAGCTATATGACAGACAAAGATTTGTTTTATTCATTCAAGTCTATAAACATACATGATGTTATAATAATAGATTAAATAGGAGAAACATTGTGTTGTTGTTCCAGATAAGCACACAGAACTGTCAGTTCTTATCCATTTATCTGGATCATTTGGGCATGGAAAAGCTGGGTGGGGAATTGTATGAGATCAGGGAAGAAAAGAGGAAAACTCATGGGAAAAGGGCTGCAAGGATCACTGCTTAGAGTGTTTTGGCAGTTTCTCAACCAAGAAGCACAACAGCAAATGAAAACCAGCAATAACAAACTCCAGATACTGTTGGGAATTAAGCAAAGAGCCAAGAACAGGGCAGTTTCTGGGACCCTATGCACAGATAGAGAGGGCTTGTGGCATGCCATCCTCTGCTCAGTTGCTGGTATAATTGTACAGGGATGGTGTTTACTGCTGACTCATGCTGGCACACAAACCTTATTTATTCCAAGCATGATACAAGAGGGTTTGGAGTGCGCTGGCTGCAGCAGAGGAATCCCCCAGGGAGAGCTCCAAGAACAAATAAGCTGGAGAAGAATAGCTGGACTCTGTCCTTACTGTGTCTATTGAAATGACTTAAGTGAGGGGGTTTGCCTCAATCTGCAGTATGTAGAGTCTGTTCAGAAAAGGGTGAGAGCTTCAGCTGCTTACAAACACTTTCCTGACCTGTATCACTCATTTCTAACAAACAGATTAATAATTTTCAAAAGCTGAGCCTGCTTGTTTGTTGTCCACTCTAACCTTTTGCATCATACCAGCAGTGATTTTATTGTCTCCAGTTGCTCTCCCTCTGACACATTCTCTTGTTGTGTTGGAAAGGGAGCTTTGAACACAAACATTCTCACGTGTTTTTTGTTTTACATTTGTCTTGCATTGAGTAGAAATTATTGCAAGAACTATAGGACAAAGAAACTCAGAGTCTGAGAGTGTCTCGTGGCAACCTGGTAGCCTTCCAGTTTGGTCTTCAGGATCTCCGGTTGATCTCTTGGTGATCCTTCACAGAAGGAGCTGCCATGAAAGGAATTTGTCCTTACATTGGGTCTTATTCTAGAGTGACACAGGTTGGCACAGCCCCAGTAATTCTGATGTAGCTGAGCAGTCAGGAGCAGTGGAGGAGCCCAGTGGGTTTTCAAGGAGTATGTTAAAAATACGCCCTCCTAATAACAAGGTGAGATCACATGTTGGCATAGTCTGAGAAGGTAAAGGATCTAAGAGACCATGCTGATGTGTTACACCATGATAAAATGAGTAATGGAACTCCCTGGGTAGTGCACAGAGAAGAAACACACACACCCCCACACCAAAAAATGGACAGATCTCCCCCAGCCAGCTGAATGCTCTTCTGCCTCTGCCACCAAACATCACCCAGCAGTCACAGCTCTTGGTCTCAGGGTTCAGCACCACTAGGGCTGCTCTGTGAGGCAGAACAAGCCCAGGGCCAGGGACAACCCCAGCTCAGGCAGGGATGGTGCCTGCAACCCCCAGGACACAGTTCCAGGGGTCTGAACCACCTGGTCAGAGCAGGGTGCTCATAACAGGGTCTGCCAGTCCAGGCTGGGGATGAGCAGATGGAGCAGCCCTGGGAGAAGGACTTAGGGCTGCTGGTGGTGAGAACTGGCCCTGCCCTGGCCCAGAACCTCCCATGCCCTGGGCTTACCCCCCAGAGTGGGCAGCAGGGGAAGGGGGATTCTGCCCCTCTGCCCTGCTCAGGTGAGACCCCACCTGCAGAGCTGCCTCCAGCCCTGGACCCAGCACAGGAAGGACAGGGAGCTGCTGGGGCCAGGCCAGAGGAGGGACATGGAGATTATCAGAGGGATGGAGAAGCTCTGCTGTGAGGAAAGGCTGGGACAATTGGGATCAATCAGCCTGGAGAAGAAAATGACTCAGTATGACCTAGTCTTGGCTTTCTACTACCTGAAGGGAGCCTGCAAGAAAGATGGAGCGAGACTCTTGACAAGGGCCTGGAGTGACAAGACAAGGGGGAATGGCTTCACACTGACAGAGAGGAGGGTTAGGTTAGATACCAGGAAAAACTTCTTCTCCGTGGGGGTGGTGAGGCCCTGGCACAGGTTGCCCAGAGCAGCTTGGCTGCCCCATCCCTGGAAGTGTCCAAGGCCAGGTTGGATGGGGCTCTGAGCAACCTGGGATAGTGGAAGGTGTCCCTGCCCATGGCAGAGGGTGAAGATGGATGATTTTTAAGATCCCTTCGAACCCATGCTATTCTGTGATTCCATGATTCTGTGATCCAACCCCAGGCAAAATTAACAAGACCAGGAGCAAGGCCAGCAGCAGAAGTGGAGAAAAAGCTTCCTACAGCATCCATGTAGAGTCCTTCAGCCAAGTCCTGTGAACAAGCAGGAACAGCCAGGCCTGACACATGATGGGACTAGAACTTTAAGTGGAGCTGCTGGGGCGATGGGCAGGAGGAAGACAGGCAGAAGCTTTTGGTTCTTTCAGAGCATTCATACTTGGGTTACAACAGAAGACAAATCTTTATGTGAAATTGTGATAGAAATCTAAAGCAAGCCAGCAAAAATATGCTGCTAACAATTTGTCTCTCTAAAAAGGGCAGGATTTTCTGCTCCTAAGTTTGATGACAGATTCATAGTTTAAAATAACTTCAAGCAGAATGGTTAATTTGAAAATGGTACGCACAGCTAAAATCACATCATTTTCAGGGTATGCACCACACTGCCAAGTCATCAGCACACAAATGGCACGGAGCAGTGGATGAGGACTGTATGCATTTAGTCTGACCTCCCAGTGTTTCGTACTTTCACAAGTACAGCCTAATGAAATAGTCACTTCATGATTCTTTACTACCATTTCTACTATTTGGATCTAAAAGGAAGTGCCTCTCATGCTTTTGAACAGGCATTACAGTTTCTTCATGTGACAGAACAGTGGGCTGCAGCTTCCATATCATTGCCTTTAGATGCAAAGAAGTTAATTTATTAGTACCTCCAGTGATCTCTCATGGCACAAATATTGACTCTAAGAGTCACTTGGTTTTGAATGGGAAAGATTCTCCTCCCTATCATCCTGGAAAGACAAAGTTTTCACAGTGTGTATTTCAAGCAAATGGGAATTGTCATTTCTGTTGTTGCTGCAGTACTTTCAAACAAAGACATCAAAATCAAAGGAACAAGGAGAGGGAGAAGAAGAATCTCTTAGCTAGTATTTCTGTACAATATTGATATTAAATTATTGAAAGCATCCCTCAGAAGAGCTAAATTAAATGATGCATACTGTCTGAAGTCAACCTCTGATTTCAGAATATCTCTTCTGGTATCAGAATACTGATGTAGTGTGGGAGGGGAAAGGGCATTGCTGCTTTTTTTTTAATATTAAGGAATTAATTCATAAATTAACTGATCAGAAATTTTTCTAATGAGCTGGTGTACTTTCAAACAAAGTCTGATACTCAGCATGATTATTGTTTTGGAGACAGAGCAAATCAGGTGTAGAAACTGTTCTGTAGAGGACATTAAGGTGGCATCTCCTGCCCTGTAGGCATCCAGCACTAGTGTGTCTCTAGGAGTACTCACAAGTCCACTCGTTTTCAAAAGAACCTCTGACAGAATTTTTGTGCTATTTCTAAGCCATCATCAAGCTGTGTCTTTAACCATTCTGTTTCTCCTCAGGTGAGATGGGTGCATTTCCTTCAACCACACAACAGCTGGAAGTTTCCCCCCACCTTTGGAATACTTCTGCCCAAACAAATTCCATCATCATTCAAGACAAAATACAATATAACAACAATTTATGGGAAAAGAATAAAACCCATAACTGTATTGGTTTTTATATTTACAGAAATAAACCCCGGCAGAAATAGTGAGCATGGGTTACATCAGGTCAGCACTTCAGCCAGTTATGTCTGTGACTCCTTCTGCATGTTCATTGACATAATAATGATCCCTTTGACAGGACCAGAATACATTTGAAATATTATAAACACATTGTACTGCTCTCTACCCATTATGTCTGAGACTATGGTAGTCAAGGTGCTGCCACACAGGCACACAAGATATGAGAGTGAAATTGGTATTTGATGTGAATTCTCTTTCCTGCTGGTGGATCTTTTTACTCCCCTTGATCACTGTGCTTTTGTGCTGTCACAAAATCTAATTAAAATAATTTGATTTTGTCTCTTAGGAATGTTTTGGATATGTCAAACAAATGCCAGCACAAGGAAAGCCTCTTATACCCAACTTCACCCTTACCCTGTCGAGCATTTTTCCCCATCTTACTTTGGAACTGTCATGCTTTGTTTCAAATATTGAAATGGCCTGGCCAGACACAATGACCGAGATTTCTTTGCCCTCTTTTGTTGCCAATTGCTGCAGCTGGTTGAATTTTGTACCTCTACTGAATGCCTGGCCTAAAGTCCAAAGACTGGCTGTTATCCCTCCCTTGAGTGGAACATAGTTAATTACTAGTCCTGCAGAATAGTAGGAATAACAGAATAACAGGAAACCCACAGAATTTCTTACAATAAGAAATCATAATAATTTTACCATCTGCGGAAGTTTTTTTGAGCCACAGCCATCCAAAGGCAGGATTTCTGATGTAACTCCACCAGGTATTCACAGTTTTAATTTAATTAAAAACTTGTAAAAGCTTTTGCTCCACTGGCTCTGGGCATGAGAAAACCTAAACTACCCATGCTCTCAAAACAAAGGAAGATCAAATGAATTTCAGGTTGTCATGGAGGCAGATTGTTGTTCCAATAGCAGACCTCTGCAGATGCAGATAATTAACCTTAATTACTCTGACGTACTGTTACCCAAAATATTTGGTTACCTATGATGCTTTCAGTGCATAAGTTTGACAATTGTGCTCACTTTGGGCTGTGTGGATTGATAGCTAAACATATTTCACTAGCAGACCTGAGACAGAAATTTGAATTAACAGAATGATAGAATTTTAGCAGCCTTAGCTCAGGCTAACAGTTCACCTTCCAACATCACTGCGTCTGAACACACTGAGCTCTGCATCTTGAGGAAAATTATTCAGGAAAAAAAGAGTGGCAGTTTCATTTATTATTCTTGAGGGGTTTTTTGCCAACAAATATACACTTTGCATCACCTAATTCTTCTTCTTTACTAGCCTGGCAGAATGAGGAGGAAAACAAGTTTTTCAAGTTCCAAATAACAACATGAAAAGCCTGGAAGTCAACCCCATATTTTACTTCAATATTAAAAAAAAACCCCACAATTTTTGCATTTAAGGAATAGTGGAATAGTGACACAGGAACAACAAAAGTCACACTGCTCCTAGCTAAGACTAACAGCTTTCCAACTGCCATTCTGAAGATCTAACTCTAATTTCTTTCTCCCTTTTTCTCCTTTTATGATACTCCATTTCAAAGGCTGGCACATCAATCTAAACCTCAATTTTTTATGGCTTGCACAGAACTGAGATACAAATTTTATGTGAAGTAAAGTGGTTTGGAAGAATAAGTTTAGAAGTATGATTTTAGTACTTAATTTCTTTCTTTTTTCTTGTGATGAGTGGGATCCAGCAATAGAAAGAGTTTAGGGTTCAGGTCACATTCCTGACACTGACTTAAGACAAAAAATAGAGCACCTACTGGTGCTTAGGGGGTATTTTAGGAGCTTGGTCTCTGTTTATGTTTTCCCCTAAAGAGTTCCCAGCAACAACTGAGGTTGTGCTACATTCTGTAATTTGAGCTGAGGTTATTACACCCCAGGCCACACTTACCTCTCCACCTGAGGCCTTTATTAAAACATTTTTGGTCTTTTCTTGCAAAATAAGCAGTTCTGAGCCCCTCCTGGTGGGTGCCAAGGTAACTCATTCCTTCTCACAGACACAATACAACTGTAAAACTCAGGCCCTCCAAACACCAAAACAGATACACAAGCATAACCACCACAAGAAGAGGATCAGCCTTTTTAGAGTTCTTTATCTATAGAGTTCCTATCAATCTTTTCATGCCTTTCAGCACCTTCCTCAGGTAGTTCTTATGGTTTTGTAAAGAATGTGGCAAGTCTCAGAAATGGATTAACTCAGGGCTTTTAAAACCTGCATGATTAACATGCCAATTGGTTTATGACATGGCAAACCCTAGTTAAAGGTTTCAAGTTCTGAAACCAAATCAGAATAAGAGAAGAATATTAGAAAGATTCTAGTAAAAGCCTTGTCTAGAGCAGAAAGATTGTCTGCCACTCATTATTGGCATCAAAATGAACACAGCTATTTAGATCAAAGTGCTGAGAGTAAAACATATTTGCAACTGTGTTCTGGGATAAATATTGCAAATGGCTTGCCTTTCCCTTGGCTGCAGGGAAATTATCTTCAGTATTGGTTGTGATGTTATTTTCTGACACAGACAAAATTTGGAAGGATAAATGCTAAATAATGGTGAAAAAAATCCACCCAAACAAAACCCTAAACAACAGCCCCACAAGCAAACAAACAAACAAACAAACAAACAACCCAACAACCCCCAAAAAACCAAACCAGTGACTGGATAAGGAGTAGTGGCCATAAATACAAAACCATAAAGTTGCACCTCAACATGAGGAAGAACTTCTTTCCACTGAGAGTGGCAGAGCACTGAACAGCTGCCCAGGGAGGTTGTGGAGTTCCCCCTCTGGAGACATTCCAAACCTACCTGGTTGTGTTCCTGTGTCACCTGCTCTGGGTGACCCTGCCTGGGCAGGGAGGTTGAACTGGATGAGCTCCAGAGGTCCCTTCCAACCTCAGGATTTTGTGATTCTGTGAAATACATGCAAGGAATGACACTACTGCTACAGTGCTCATGCCTTTTTTGTTTTGACTTTTGATAACTTCCATGGGAAGTTAATGCACAGTATTGTAGCCAATCACTCCTGTGGCTGCATTGAGTATTTTATCCATTGCTTTCGTATTTCTTCCAGAGAAACAAATGGATTTAGAGTAGGAAGAACTGGCTGTTGAATTTGACCCTTATTCAGGTCTTCTTTCTCCTGGTTCACCAAATTACCAATAATCTAACCCACAGCAGGGCTTTTCAAGGTGTGTTTCCAGTGATGATCTACAATTCCACAGAAAGAGGAAAAAAAGAATAGTTTAAACCCTCAAGGCTGAGTTCTGACATCAGCAAAGGTGTCTTATTTTGTGACATAAATTATTCTATAATACCAGGATATCTTGAAGTAGATGTCACTTTGAAATGAAAGACATGTGCATCCCAGAATAACTGATGCACCTTTAAAATGGAATCATTATTTGAAAGAACCACCCCCTAGGCCAGAATGACTCAGAAATGGTTTTTGATACCTGTCAGAGTGTGCAGCATCTTTGGGACGAAAACTTTGTGTTAATATTGTACAGGAGCAGAGAATAGCAGCTTTTGGATTATCATAAAACAGTGTGATATTTGAAACCTGAATCAAGTAGTATGCAGATAAAATGCTTTTTGTTGGGTATGGCACTGCCCATTTTTGTTTCTTTCACATGAGTGAACCATATGAACACAATTTGCTGCCATGAACATTCTCAATAAATTCTGAGGAGCACTAAGAGAGCATTCATAAAAGCAAACTCCTAATTCTCACAGATTGAATGAATTCAGAATTAATTCAAAATACTCATTCAGCAGAGACCTACTTGAGACCAAACAATGACATGTGACTCATTCATCCAACTGAAACTGGAGAGCAAAGATTAAATTTCAATTTTTAACAGGGAGTGGCTATCTAAGCCATTTATAAATGTGGCTTTACAGCATAAACAAGCAAAAGATGAATTGAAGAACATTGAAAATTCCTCATAGATGTGCCACAAAATATTAGAGAGAGTAAATTGGGTGAATAGTGATGGTTCACAAAGGAATAATATAACACTTTACAGCAAAGCATTGATTCAGACAAATAGGGGAATTGGAGGCTGAGAAAAAGGTAGAATTTTGCAGAGTGATGCAAAGAAAGCCTGGCTTCCAGCAGCCTTGTCTCTCATAGTTGAATTCCTTGGTCTCTAAAGAGGGAAGGGCTCATAAACCACCCTTTCCCTCAGAAAGGCCCTTTCTAACCATTGTCAGAAAACTTGGTGCCAAATTCCCATGGTTAAGACTGAGACTGAATGTCTTTGCTCAGCTCATGGTTTCTTATCTGGATTAAAACAGCACCAGCAATCACAGAATCACCAGCCCCCCAGAATGGGCTGGGTTTGAGGGAACCTTAAAGATCATCTCATTCAAACCTGTCTGCCATGGGCAGGGACACCTCCACTAGACCAGGTGACTTCAGAGCCACATCCAGCCTGGCCTTGAACACTTCCAGGGATGGTGCAGCCACAGCTTCTCTGGGAAACCACTGGATGAAAATATACACACACTTTCAAAGGTGGTCTCGGATGCACCTCTGAACTGTGCACAGCATAGGAGAAACCTGTTTTAAATGACATTCCTCCCAGGGATGCTGTGGGCCCAGGCAGACTTTAGCTACTGTCAGACACATGAGGTTCTTGGGGTGTCCTGCACAGGGCCAGGAGCTGGACTCAATGATCTGATGGGTCCCTTCCAACTCAGGGTATTTTATGATTCTGTGATTTCCTTGACGTGGTTCTTGTTTCTGCTGACACACAAATATGAACCATCCACGGCTTAGTTAATTTTCTTGGGAAGGATGATTCATTCTAAGAAAAAGCTGGAAAAAAAAAAAGGCATAAAAATGTTTATTTCAAATAAATTTATAGATCTGAACTCTGAGCTGGCATCACTGTGAGCCTGGGAATGAGATATTACTGCTCTTTGGAGAGACAGTGCTGATTTCTGTTGGGTATTTCTCAGCATTAATGTTCCAGGCTGGAGAGCTTTTCATAGTTATTCATTAGGTGGGTTGCTTCTTGGGAGGGCAGTTAATCCCTTCCTTTACCTCTGTGTTCCCTCTCTTCCTCCCAGCCTCCCATAGAGCTGTCTCCAAACTGCCAGGATGCCCTGCCTGGGTGTTACCACACAGAAACTCACAGAATTCCTCCACAGGCTTTCCTGTAAGTGTGGAGAAGAGCAGGCATGATGGAATGGCTGCAGGATTACAGCTGTGGACCAGTGTGGCTCATGGAGGTGATTAGAAGCATGTTTTCTACCACCTACAAGAGTCACGCCGGGTATCCTGCTGGACAGATTCCATCTTCCTTAATGTGTCCTTCCACAACAAATTTATAAGGCCACCAGAGGCCTGTTAGCTAGAAACAGATCTCAAACCATTATGATGCTACAGCTATTCACTCTTTATTATGGGAATAAATCAAAAGCAGGCTTTCAGCAAAAGAAAATCCCCATGGCTGGAATAACCACTGCCGGGTTCCTGAAGATGCCAATGCCCCCATGTCTTTAGCATTTCAGTGTATGTTTTGGCCACTGGAGGCTCAGTTTTTCAATTAAGGATCAAAAACTCAGCTTTGGGTAAATTTCCCAACCTAGCCAATGAGATTCTTGTTCTTAATGAAAAATTGTATTTATTTAAGCTTTAAATTTGCATTCATATTTATTTTTAAAGAGTGCAGTGGTGCTGGAAATTGACTGTATCATGTTTAAGAAAAAAAAATTACGGGAACTGGACTGAAGACAGAGCAAGAGAGTCACATGAAGATGCAGACAATTATGTATCATAGGACAAGTGGCCCCAGGGAAAGGAGAATTTCAACTCAGCTGGAAGTGAGGGCTCTTTTGGTTTTCTGCTGTCTTGTCTGTGCTAAGGATACACATTCCTTGATCAACCCCCATCCCCAGCTCCCTATAGCCTATAGGGAAGATTTTGGTACCACTGTCATTGAAAATAGAGAAAAAAATGGGATGGCATTTTTTTTTTTTTTTAAATCAATCAGAAAAAAAAGTATATTCAAAAATCCACATCAGAAGAGTTCTTGGGCCTCATGTGCTGCACTCAGGAATAGAAAGGCTTTTCTACAGTATATAGTAAAGTTCCCAATTAAGCAAACCAGGTTTAGCTGGTTCTGGGGTACTGAGTGCGGGTCTCCTCCCTCCAGAGGAATGTTAATGGTGCACTGTGAACTGCAGACCATTTATGTGACTTTTATACATTTTCAGGATGACTCTTCCGTTCACAGAGACACCTCTGGGGCCTCTCCAAGCCTTTCCCAGTCTGCAGCAGTAAAGTTAAAACCATAATCTCTTCTTTTACCCTCTTTGTATTTAAGTCTTTTTCCAGTCATTTTCCAGCAAGAGCTGGAAAGCTGCAATGCCAAGGGAACACTGCTCAAAAGTGGAAGAGAGAGAAACTAATTTATTTGTGATTATTATGAGAGCCCCAGTGATATCAGTGGGTGTAACACAGTAGAAACAGGAAGGAATATTTTCAGCTCCACTTTAAACTCAAGAAATCTGAGTATGAAAGTGATTACCAGAACCAAAATATAAAATAAATATAAAGTAAATATAAAATATAAAATAAAACCAGAAAAAATTGTGTGTAAGATTATCAGAGCCTATTAACCCTTTCCTATCTTCAAATATTCTGCCTATAAACAAAATACTTTGCTTAGCTTTGGTAGTGACTATTGTAAGACATTTATATGGGATTTCAAGCCCTCCTTGAAGCAATTATGGGTATCTCAAATATCTGAACATAAAAAAGTGTAGTTGTCATTTGAAGGCACTCAGGAATCCCAGGTTCTTCACATATTTTCCACTATCCATGTGAAAAGTTCCAGCATCCATATAAATAAATAAAGGGATTGTTGCTGTGGAGAAGCCTGTGGCAAGTGACTAGAAGTAGTAAAAGTAGAAGGAGATCTACTGGAAGTAGAATGGTTACCCTGCATTTTAATCCCTGGCACCAAAAGGAAATATCTTGATTATCTGCGTCATTGATTGCATGTGGCTTAACAGCAGCAGTTACTGAGACAGGCAGGTTAATGTGCACCTTGCTGCACTTTCAGAAACAAGAGCCTTGTGAAGAGATGTTAAGAAGGCTGGAAAATCAAAGATGGTAAAATATAGACAAGAAAGGTTGGAGTTTGGGCTGTACAGACAAGCTTTCTTTCAATTCAGGTTATTTCAGAGTAGGAGCTTGCTAAAGTTTTTCATTATCTAGTATAGAATACAGATCACACTGAAAAACACTTTTTTGCAGAATACCAAAAAAAATTTATGCCTTTCAAAACCATCTGCTAGACAGGAGCAGAATAATCAGCATACCTGTGCAGTACACTTCTCTAATTATGAGGTAATTCCCTTCCCTACTTGCAGTGCTCTCTCACATCCCAAGTCATTCTAATTTTGCTCATCTTTTTTAGCACATAAGATCATTTTATAGGGAAAAAAACCAAGAAAAACACACCCCAGATAAAACTCTGTACTGCACTGAAGCATATATGGTATCCATAGTGTGACTTCAAAGGTGAAAACTGAGACAGGTAAAGAAGTATTTTCATTGTGTTACAGTCAGATTATCTGCATTAAAAAACTCCCCACCCATGGCTTTAGTACAGCTTGGATGGACCTTAACAAATATGTTGGCAAGCAGGAATTTGCAGTCAATGGGGACAGGGAAGTGAACATCAAACAGACTTTAACTTCCTATAGTAATTTACATTTTCTTGATATTCTGCCAGATTTTTTTTTTCAGTTTTCTATAGGGTTTAGATTCCAAAAGTTTCAACCTTGTTTTTGGAATTTGTAAGTTTCATTTATATAGTATATACTCCAGAAAATTATCACGTACTATTTTATCCTCTTTTGTTCTTATTTCCTAAATATAAACCCAAGCAATTTATTTAGATATGATTCTAATTTCTATTATAGTCTCCTTATTCTTGGTGATTTAAATCCCACAACTTTCAGAGAAACTTAATATTCTTAGTCATTGCTATAAATCACAACTCTGTTGGTTGAGTACACTGAATATGTTCTGTGCAGTAACTGTTGCCTGGATATTTATAATGTAACAATAAGTCTAGTTTTATGAGAAGAAGGCTCAAGAAACAGATATACTCTCTTTCTCAGGGTTAAATAATTTCAATTTTGGGTAATTTTCTTCTCCTAGTCCTGATTTAGACATGTAAACATTCTGATTGTGAACAGCATTGTAGGATTTGCTGTAAAGCTGTTTTTATTTTTCCTCCCTCTGACTTGTGTGGCTATCATTCAGTTATCTTGGAATGATATAATTTAGGTATCTTGGAAATAAGAACAAAAAGATGAGAAAAATAAGGAAATGCCCAACATATTCTTTAAAAAAGGAGGTAATAGTAAATGTAACATCAAATGCAAGGTAAATGCAAACATTACAACTGCTTGAGTTTGCTGTGCTCTTCAGCAATTTCACAGAAGGGTGACTGACAGATAAGCAAACTTCAGAGCCAAAAGAATGTTCCATACACTTCATTATAAAATTCACATCTTTGTTCCTCAGATATGAGAAGGCTCCAGCAGCTCTGCTACCAATGCCTAAGAGACTGGAGCACTGCTGTTTTACTTGGAATCTCAGGGATTTGATTTGTGGTTTCCATCACTTCTCCAATCCCTCCATTTGACAGGGTAGAGAAATAAAACAGACAGGATTGAAAGACCAAGTTAACTTAAAATTTACAGTTTAATGCTGGAGTCCAACAAATTGCTGGCCAAAGTTTCAGTTTCTTTAAATAAACAAACAACCCAAAAAATCACAACATAAAAGAAACCTAAAGTACTAAAGTTAATATTCAAAAGGCTGGAATTGAACTTCTAGGTAATCCAGTTCACAATATAATACTTTATTGTGTTCATTAGTGGTAATAGCAGTACAAGCAGTGCTAACATTTTGATGATGGGATATAAAAGGAGCTAACCAGGATGGGAATGCCATTATGCAACATACTGTACAAACAGGGGAGGATGCAGTGACATATGGCCTCCTGCTACTTCCACTGCCCAACAAAAATTATTTCCATGCTTAACTTCTTTTGAAAACACACTGCTGGATGCAAGTGGCTGATATCATGTACTGGCTCTTCAGACTGAGGCATGGATTTCCAAAGCAGTGTAATTCCGAGCCCACAAAATTATGGGTCCAGATTCTACATATTTACTCAGTATGATATGTTGACAGAGAGTTAAAATTGCTTTTAAGCATACAAACAAAGTGATTGTCTTGCTAGGTGTGTCATATGTGTGAATATATGTCCTAAGAGTTCATGTTTTTGACTGGTGGCTGAAGGTGAAGAGCACTCAATGGTTCCAGATTTTATAATGCACTTTAGGTCCTGTAGGCATGGGAGATTTCTCTTTTTTTGGCGTTTTTGTTTTTGGTTTTGGTTTGGTTTGGTTTTTTTTTTTTTTTTTTTTTTTGATTACTGCATTCCTACTCCTGCTCCCCTCCCCTATTGTTTGAAGGTATTAATACTTAAGGTCAAAGAGCTAAAAGACAAGTAAAAGAATGCTAAAGTACTTTTTCAATCTCATGATTTTTAAGTCTGTCCTGTGATTCCGGGAGGATGGGCTTCTGAACTTTTAGGCCTTTAGATTTAGCCAATTCCAAGAATAAGAAAGAGTGTCTGTATGTTGCTGTGAAGAATAACACGCTGGGATGGGACACTGCATCTTTCTGCAGGCTGGAGCTTATGCTGCTAAAATGCCACAGATGCCAGAAGGGAATCTGTACCCCTTGATAAATGCCTAGAGCTAGCTAATTATGGGAAAGCCAGGTATGTATGTCTGTGTAATTATAATGCTGCATGCTGAAGCAAGTAGGTGCATGGAGTAGGAAAGTCAAATCCATTGGGCACCCAATTTCTCCTAAAAATGTGCCTGGAGGAACAGCAGAGGTAACTGACTTAATAAATGTGAAAAGAAGACCTTATAATCTGGAAACAGAGGAAGGTTTCTCCCTGTTATCCAGTGGCTTGCAGCTGTAGAAGACTGGACTCTGTGCCCTGCTGGGTGGTTCCTCCAGGTGCTCTGTGGAGGATCCTATGCCATATGTCTGTGGAGTTTGGTGCTCTATCCCACTGAGTTATAGAGGACAAAAGGCTCGCCAAAAACATCTGATGAGCAGCTTGAGTTCTGCTTCTTCCACCTGTGAAGGTTTTTATCTGGGGAGCCAAACTGCCAGTACCCTGAGGGACAGGAGACTAGGCATTCCAGACCTAGTGCTGTGTTTGAGTCTGGACTCCTGATGTGAGCTATGGACTCTCTTGGTTGGTCTGATGGTCTGGCAAGTCCTGGTTACTGAAGAAGCTTCTTTCCAAAGAAGGCAGTTCATCCCCTGTATATTTCTGGTACAGCTCCACAGTATTCATAGAATATTTGAGACCCAACACATTCTTAAAGCCTTTTTGTGGGCAGAAAAGTGATATCATATCAAGGACTATTAATACAGCTATTAAATAAATGATGAATTTTGTTTGGACCAATTCAATGTCCATTCAGTCAGGTTTCATTGTGGAGTGGCAAATGACTGCAACGGGACCAGTTGGAATACCTGGAAACTGTCGGCCTCAAAATATGACCAAAACCAGAAGTTTTTAAAATAAGTCTTTCTTTTTTCAAATATAAAAATGAACAGAGAACTCACATGACTTTAATTTTGTTCCAAGAGCTGCTTAAAAAAAATTAAACTGCTTCCCAAGATCTGAAATTCAGACCTTTGAGAAATCAAAATGAAATCACTTCAAGCTAGTCCAAAACTAATTGGGTCGATTTTTTTCCCCAATCAAATGTATGCAGATGCAAAAAAGAAGAAAAATTTCAATTAAAAAAAAGTAAGCTGGCTTTTAGATGGTCATGTTGGCTAATTTCAGTAGTTATTGTGATAAACAGAAGTGCTTTTTTGTTTCCCTGAGTGGCTTTGAACATGAAAAAAAGCATGGGTTGAGCCACAGCAGCATATAAGATCAAATTCTAGCTTTTGTAACAGAAAAAAAAAAAAAAAAAAAAAAAAAAAAAAAAAAAACAGAAAAAAAAAAAAGAGGTAGAGATTAATTCTGAGCATTTTCAGGGATTTTTTGTTTGAAGCATCTTGGTTTTATTTTGCCTGACATGAAGTCATGTACCTGATCGTACTCCTAAGTACACACAGGCCAGCTTGGGTCAGGGTTTTTCACATTTCATGTCTCTGAGAAGTAGAAAATAGTTGTCTGCTGAAAGTGGGAGGTATCTGTAATTCAGCAGAGCTACTGTTTCTTTGTCCTAATAGTTTGGGGTCAGGCAAACAGTACTGCACCTCCCCAAAAGACCATGAGCAGTGGTTCAAGCACACTTTTTTAGCACTTTCTTGGAATTACAGGTTGGCAGCTGCAGTAATGAATCAGGGATAGCAGTTTAACAGAATCAGCCTCTGTACTTTGCTGTTAGTAGCCCCCTACCTCTGTCTCTTCATGCAAGCCAGCATCCTCTCTGGGCAGTGATGTTACACAGCACACATCTTCTCTGAAGTCATCTCTGTCATGACTTAAGTAGCTCTAAATATTGAGTTTGCACTGCTTTGGAGCTCTCCCAGCAAGCTTCAGGTACCTTGAATCACACGTCACATGTGAATAGGGTCTCTTGGGTACTCACGTATAGGAATGATACCCTTGGTACAGGAGCTATGAAGTTCCCAGGCAAAAAGTTTCCTGATTCCAACTAGCAACTATGCAGTAATTATTGTCAACTAAAATGGAACATCTTCTGGGGGAGGAGAGCAACAAATAAGCAACCAAAGAGATGAGAGATTACATCTATTAGCTGGTAAGTTTTCTGACACAGACACTGTGGCCAAATTGTTGGTGTACTAAGCCCCCTAATTCTTGTAGAGATTCCTGTTGGATATTTGCTCTCTGTACTTCAGCAAAAAAAATTACTCAGTAATTTAATTCAGTGGCCAACTGAATGGATTATTTTGTCTCTCCCACTTCTCTCACTCCACAAAAGATTAAAGTTTGGGACAGCCCTGGTGGGGTTACACCTGTTTCTTCCAAGTAACATTTTATTTTGAAGTAGATACTTAGAGAACTGAAGTCAACCCTTTATGTGTTCTGTTTGGGATATCTTACGTGATCTCCTAGGAAACCGACTTTTCATTCTACAACCATAAGTATGCAGCCTCCAAATTTTACTTATACCTTTGGAAACATACAGATTATTCCTGGAACTCTCCTTCTCATCCTCTTGAGAAACAGAATAGTTTTTCAAATTACCCAATTCTTTGCTCAACTACCAGCCAATGCAGTCTGGCAGCAAGACGCATACTTCAAGTTGGAATTGTTTGAATGTGAAAAATGAACTCAGAAGTATTTTTTTTCAGAGGTGATTTTTTAGTTGTTTATATTAAAAAAAATAAATCTTGACTATGAACTCATTGAATAATTTCTTTAGAGGTTTTTTCTAACATAATCATATTTGTAGAGACAGAAGAGTCATCCTTGCAGGCATTCAGGGCTGTACAGCTGGATGTTTCTGCTCACAGAACACACTGTAACGGGTCTCTTTCCCTGGCCACAGAGCCATGGAATGACACAAAGCAGACCTTCTCTTTTGTAACCTAGAGGGACATGTTAATTATTTATACCTTTCCTTAATGGACCACCACCATGGTAAAGCTATGAACCAAGCTGTGAAAACACCATCAACTCATATTAAACTCGTGTTTAGACAGTGGAAGATGTAATTTTTAATAAGCCTCACCCTGTCTGTGTTTTTTATTTATTAAGGTTACTTTAGTAGCCATAAGTCTATCACTTGGAGCTGTAGAAGCTGTGCTCTGTCTAAATTCAAGTGAAACACTGCTTCCACTATCAATGTTTCTTAAATAATTTTTTTAAAATAATAAATTATTTTTGAGAAAATACAAAACACAGTTGGTTATCATCTAAAAAAATCCTTCTGCTCTGGATTTATGGCTTATTCTGAGCATGAAATGGTGCTGGCACAGGCAGCCTGTAAGAGAAGGACAGGATGTGAAAAATCTCCTTTTCGTTACAAATGGACTTGTCTGTCTTCTGGCTGTGGAATGCTAACAATGAGAACAATTGGGGTGCCTCTGGCCAGTTTTCAGACAGGCACAGATGAATGGAAGCAGCAAGGAATTTCCTTAGTGAGGAGGAATGAATTCATAGCTGTCAGAAACAGGGAGTCTAAATTTGGAAATTGGAAGTATGACCTAAACACCTGTTTTCAAGCCCAAATCTCATTAAGAATGGAAGCTGGAGGGAAGCGATGAAATAAATGGGAAGAAATTCCTATTCACTGAAACATTTTCAGAGACAAGTTCAGGATGGGAAAACTATCTAAGTAAAACTTTGGCTTAAAGGACGTCAAACAATAAAAAAATCCCCTTACCTTCACTCCTGGAATATTGCCCCTCTTGGACAATTCTAGGACTGTAAGAGCTGGAACAGGGCATGCTGAGTAAAGCTTAGGCAAAAGCCTCAAAAATTCCATTATAATGAAAGGATATTAACTTCATGACTTTAGCAGACCCACCTCAAAGAATTTTAAATTAATTTGCCTTCCGTACAGCAAAACCAATGCGTTGTAGTGGATAATTCCCTGTACTTCCTGCAGCTGGTGTGACAAAGCAAATTTTAAAAATGGGGAATGTGCCATAAAGGCCTGGATGGCAGAAGCTACGTGGAGTCAGCTGCCTAATGGGCCTTGGATTTGGTTAACAGAAAGAAATTGTGGTTTATTCACTCTAGCTGAGAATGAATGCATCAGTTTGGTCATGAGAGTAATAGGCTTGAATCTTAGCCCAAAAGTCAGACTTCAGATCCCTTGTCCCATCTCTGAGTTTGCAAGCTGAAGCGAGAAGCCAAGGTGCAAAACTCCCAGGCAAAGCCCTTCTTCGGAAAGCTCTTCCTGCTGAAAGCCTGGTGAGAGGGAGCAATACCCTAAGCCTGCCACTCAGTTAGGGTGCTCTTGAGTGATACCTGGACACATTTTTACAAGTGTGCAGTGGGTCTGGTTGGGATGGGGTTAATTTTCTTCCTAGCAGTCTCTATGGTGCTGCAGCTTGGCTGGGACGCTCACACAGTGTTGGTAACACTGATGTGTTTTAATTCTCACTGACCAGCCCTTTCCCAGCCTCAAGGCACAGTCTCTCCTCGTTCTCCATGTCCAGTGAGGAGGCTGAGGGCACACAGACAAATGAGGGACCCAACTGGCAGAAGGAGTTGTCCATACTATATGACATAATGTAATAAAACTGGGGGGCATTTTTTCCAAAGCACCTGTTCCTCCAAGGCCTTTTAGGTGTGAGTCTGTTGGTGGTGACTGCTTTTGCACCATTTGTTTCTTTGTTCACCCTTTCCTCCACCTTTATCAAAAATACTGCTTTTTTCTTGACACACAATGTGTGTGGGGGAGTTTGTCCCTTTTCACCTTCTGATTCTCTCCTCCATCCTGCTTTGGAGGAATGAAAGAGACAGGGTGGGGGATTAAATACTCAGCTGAGGTCAATATGCCCAAAAATACAAAGTTTCTAAAAGCTTTTTTTAAATGACATTTCATTAATTTGGTGTGTAAAACCTTGCTTATCTGGGCTTTTTATTGATTTAAGGTAAAGTTAGGGGATGAGCAAAATTTCACAGACCATAAGATGAGAAGTGCTTTAAGAGTACCTGAAGTAATTTCATCAGAAATTTACCTGCGTCTGGATTTTTGAGGCTGTTTAGGAGTGATTTCCATGGATGTCATTAAGAGTGTTATTGCTATGCATCTTGATGATCTCATAGGCTGACTGACGAATGATATTATTCGGTTCAGAATTCTTCCTCTCATCACAAGCTTGAAACAGTGACACTTCCAAGTTCCTTCAGTTTCAAAAGACATCTTGTTGAACTGTACAGCCAAGGCCCTCTTTTACCTACAGAGCAGGATAACAGTGGTGCAGCTCATCTCTTCTTTCACTACATTTTGCTGAAGACCTGAATGAAGACATTTTAAAGATGGTAGGCCAACCCCATCCATGAGGTGGAAGCAGCTTCCTCACCTGAGCTGCCTGAACCAGATTAGAGGTGACCAGTTCCTCACCTCATGGCCAGTCTCACGACTTGTGTGATCCCATTCAGCGTTCACACCTTTGATATTAGCAGCATTAACAACAACCTCTCCTCTTTAAACTAGAATTAAAACTTTTATTTTTGTTTTTATTTTATTTTAAGAACAACAAAGCACACGTGCCAGCAGTGGATAAGACACGGGCCAAAGTCTACAGGCTCCTGGCACTGTGGCCCTGCTTCTTCCAGCTGAGGAGTAATAATTTGACACCTCTGAAGCAGCAGGACCTCATACTCTGACAACTGCAGCCTTGTTCTACAGCTCTAAGCCATTCGAACACATGACAAAAATCACAGTCAGCAACATCCATAGTGGATTTTTTTCCCACCTTAGCAGTTCTTTCTCTCCTCTGATGTGGGCTTGGAGATATACTCTGCGGTATCACTGTTAAGCTTTTCATTTATTTTTCCACGCTTACCTACACAGAATGAAACACTCCTTTCTAGACGCCAGTCCAAATTATTCAAGAATACTTTTGACAGCTGCCAAGTAATTTAGAATGATACCTTCTTAACACCTTCTCAAAACAGGCCTGACAACCCTGAAGAGTAAAATTCCCCCACCGTTAACCATTCGGTACATACTGAATTTATCAAGGCTGTCACTTTCATTGAAGCACTCTTTTTTTTTCTTCTTAGTTGGGTGAAGGGGCTTCATGTTTGTCTGGGCTAGAATGCACATTGCTATTTACAAATTATTATAGTTTTCCTCCACTTGTCACCATGAAAATCCACAGTTTGGCTGATGAGAATGGAACGCGGTGGGGAGTGTTTTAAAGGATATATTTTCTTTCAGAGAATGTCCACTTGAAATGCTCGATGGGTTCTGCAAAAAACATGCAAGGTACTGAACTGATCAAAGTAAAGTCTTGCTTTCAAGAGCCTGATTGCACCACTTTTGTACTTACAGTGCAGTAACCACAAAATCACCAGGTTTTATACTTACAGTGCAGCACCTACAAATCAATCAGCAGATTCCAAGGTGATCAGTTTAATTCACCTTCTTGTCTGGGTTACCCCTCATTTTTATTGCATCAATCCAGAGTAATTTACTAGAAAATAAGGTGGGATGCTGGTTGACTCCTTTTGCAACCCTGAGAAGTGGTCTATGGGTAGAGCAGGAAAAACCTGCCATGTGTTCAGAATGAAGGCTGTCACGGAGGGTGGCTCACAATCAATGAATATTAATAAAACATGTAACTTCAAATGGATCTCATTAGAGGGCAAGTAGCCAGGAATGCTTTTAGGTATGTGGTCTTCTTTTAGTGCATGTGGCCATGAGCAGAAACCCTTGGGGGCATGAGTATTTGGTTCAGGAAACAACCCCAAACTGGGGAAAAAAGAAAAAAAAAAAGCAAAAAAAAAAAAAAAAAAAAAAAGCTGCATCACTTACCTAAAACAATATGCCCCTGTGAAATACATGGATATATAATACCTAGGCAGCACGAACCATGTGTTCATTATTATGGATAAATACATCTCTCAGCACTAGACATTTTAGAAGGTAGATTAAAAAAGAAAGCCTCAAGCAGTGTATAAAAAAAAAAGTAAAATAAACCAAAAACAAACAAATACCAGGAGGGACCTGTCAGTGTTGCAGCAATTAACTCTTCTACTTTATCCCTCAGCCCTAAGCCCCTGATGACTATAAGTCCAAGAAATAGGAAAATAAATTTAAATATATATGGAGAGAGTAATGAAGAGAAGGGACGGGCAGGCTTAGGTTTAATTTTTGGTGAAGGTGTTGCTTATTGAGCTGGTTTCTTTCCAGAAGGAAGCTGGGAGTTGACATGGAGGTGTTAGTACAGCAAGACAGTAGCTTTCACTCCAGGCCAGGCCTTGAGAGCCTCAGATCCTATTCTCTAACAGGCACACAAGCTTTCATTGTTGCAAAGGGTGTTACAACCAGAAATGCCCCCAAACCGAGCAGGACTCCCAGGCCACCAGCAATGACAGCTCCAGAAAATGCAGAAACAGGAAAATTTGGTTGCTCCGTTTGAACAGACGGGTCAGATCGCTGGTGACTGCCTGTCCCCCTTCCCTGTGCCCTGAGGAGTGGAGCTGTCAGAAATCATGTTTCAAGCACTTGGTGTGGCACAGGGATCTGTAAAGAGCTCTGCAGCAGCTGGGGCAGGCTGGCACTCGCCCTCCACGGAGCAGATGAGGCAAGGCGAGGCGAGGCCTGGCGTCAGCCATTCCCCAGGTGCGGCGGTCCCATCCTTGTTCCATTCCTTCCTCGTTCAGTCCCCAAGCACTGTTTCAGCACAGCACTCGCAGGCATGGTGTGGTCAGATGTTTTAAAGGCCCACAGAGACCATGGTTATCAGCAAGTCAGGATTTCCCTCCCTTTCTAATCTCACTCGAAGTTGCAGTACCTAATCAGATTTCTCCTCTCATTCAAAGTCCCAAGGGCCAGACTGAAGAGGCTGCTCACCACCACAGGCTCCCAGGAACATTGCCTGCTTTTCCATTAAGTATTGAACTGAAAAAACCCAATCCAGACCTTTTATTCTTTCATTATGCCAAATACTTTCTGTTTTGTTCCTTTTCAAACTTCAAATATGAAACCTCGAGGGTACACTCTTTAGAAAAACATACATTTTTGTTTTTGTTGCCTTTGGGCAATAAATGTAGCTCACTCTTCCTGTCTACAGTCACCTGTCCTAGTGTATGGTCACTGATTTCAGTAACACAGGGAATCAATTTTTTTTTTTTTTTTTACACACATTCTTCTTTACACACATTGCTCACACTGCCACACATATACACCAAAACCTGACACAAGGTGGTAGTGGAGAGAAGGGAAAGACAAGGGTGAAAGCTTGTAGAAGTATTGTAGAGATCAAATATTTTATGTGTTTCCCATATGGAAAGCTCCCAGTAGACTGGAAATCAGGAGTCCAGCAATATGAATGTGATATACAACTTTTAAATTAGTGTGAAAAGCTTGAAGAGTTTGAAATAGAAAAAATTGCATTGATGAAGAAATAGTGTGGGAGTCAATGTTCTGGACATTCCCAAGAAGTGACTTTGGCACAGGATGAGAAGCATGATCGCAGAGAACTAGAAAATGAAATTTAAATCCTTAGGGTTGCAACTGGAATAAGAACTTCACGATCCTAAAGTTGGAACCCCTTTGGTAAGAGAGCATGGAGGGAAGAAGAAGGAGAGGGTTGAAAAGACATGCCACACCCAGAAGACAAGGGGGAGTATCTCATCAATGCTTTTAGCAGCTCTCCCAAACTAGTCAGCACCTTGGAATAGCTACATACTGTCTAAAACCATGAATGACAAAGCATATCATCTGCTCAGAAATCCAGGGGAGTCTGTGTGGAGTAAAAGCCTTTGGCATTTATGGAACCAAAGAAGGAGTTCAAGAATAGGGATACTTGAGACTGTTTTGTAGGCTTCTTAAAAAAAAACAACAAACAAACAACAAACCTGAGATCGATTCATATTATAGAATCATAGGATCATTAAGGTTGGCAAAATCCTCCAAGATCATCATGTCCAACCTTAGATTGAGTACCACCTTGTCAATTACTCTAGAGCACTGAGTGCCATGTGCAGTTATTTCTTGAACAATTCCAGGGATGGTGACTTCACCACCACCCTAGGCACCCCATTCATCCTGTAAGAACATTGCTCACTGCTCCTCCATCAAGGAACAGACAAAGCTGAAATAACTTACAGACTTTCTATCCTTTTATTTTCAATACACAAATGATGTTAGAGAATAAAGATGAAAGCAGGGAACTTTGCACTGGGAGTAGGACACGATGAAGTCAGTCATCGTTTTTGGTGCATGTCATGATTAATTCAGTGGCTTGGGACAGGTCCCAAGAAAACTCAGTCATTTGCTTAAAGCAGCTATTTCTGAGCAGATCTGCTGAGCAGGTGCTACCAGAAATGCTTCTGATATGGTTGTAAGGTAGTTGAGACTACTCAGCTTGGGAACAGCTCATAATGTAGTTCTGGCATACCAGAGCCCTGATGAACTAGCAGCAGATTCCAAAATGGGTTTTGTTTTCCTTTCAAACTTTTTCCCAGCCTGTGCTACAATTTTGGCCATTGCAGGTGCCCTGGTAGCAGCATGCATGGTCACTACAGGTAATTAAAGAGCAGCTACAGCCATGCTTTGAGGTGAATGTTGTTAACTGGTCCCTTAGGTTCTCACATCTTTGAATATGACTGGAAATGTGTCATGTACATTGAGATACACTGTAAGTAGATAAATATATAAATATATTAATATGTCTCTAGTGGCTGTGAAGTCAGTACTTCTTTCCTCATACTCGATGTGATAGACACATGGGAGTCCCTGATGCAAAGAGCTCTAACAAACTTGAAGTTCATTGCTGCAAAAGAAGACTGGACAAAAGTACTGAGGAGAAGAGCTCTCCAACTAACTGGACAAAGTGCATCAGACTCAGAAGTTACCTTAAGACTGGGACAACATTTGGAGAAAGTATAGTACAATTTGATCTTGGCTTTGGTAGTTAAGCATCTGTTTACGGCCACTGTTGGAGACTACTACCTTGCTAGATGGTTTCAGATGATCCTTAGTGCAGCCACTGCATCCAAGCAGCCAGATGCAACTTGGATTCCCTGGCAAGAGACATGTAGCATGACTGTGTAGACAGTGCTTGTGCACATGGAATTTGGGTTGGGACTGAACAGAATTCATGCAGAAACAGTCCTCAGATGCAGAATCTGACTGGCATCAAGAAACTTCATGAGCTTACTACAGCACTCTGCAAAATAGGTAAAAATATGCTGGTTAAACACTTAATGCTCTGAACTACACTAAGCAGATGAATAAATTTAATAAATTATTTGATTCTTGGTTTTGGCATCCGAAAGAAACATTTTAAATGGTTAATGGGAGTGCTTTGTACTTTTGGATAAAAACTACTAAAAGGGCTGACTCTGAAATATTTGAGAAGTTTGGTTTGCATTAATGTTTAAAGGTTGAATTCTTATCCCAAACTTTTTGGATATTCTTGGGCAGTGAATTGTATGTGAACAAGTTTCCCCATGTGGTTTGTAGGCCTTATGCTTGGCAGTGTTAGCATTACCACAGGAAGAGCTTTTTCTCATGGCATTTTGGCTTCCGGTCACGAGCGTAGCCTGGAAGTCAAGAGGGGTGGGAAATTAAAAGAAGAAGAGAAACAGTTAACCAAATTTCTGTGAAAAGGCTTTGGATTCACTGGAAATCATGGGAAGGTCAGTCCTTATTGTATCCAGATCCATTCTCCCATGACTAATAAATTACAGGATTAGGTCAACCCAGTTTAATATATAAAGAAATGCTAAAATGTCTTATGTCTCTCAGTTTGCCAGCTGAGGACTTTTCACCTGCCCTGTAGCCTCTAGACCAGCTGAGGCAAATGGTTAACACCCTAGTTACGAGAATCCTTATTTCTTCTCTTGGAATCCATATAATAATTAAGTTTGTAGTGCCTCAATGCTTTTTTCTCCCTTGTATTTAGCAATATTGGTTAATTATATTATTTTTTAATCTAGTTACTCCTCTGAGCTTCCTTGGGGTTTATGGATTTAGCTTGTTACATCTCTGTAAAGTAGGAGAACATCTTTTCATTTTTACAAAGTGCATAAAATACCCATAAAATGGCATAAAATGAACATATGATGTGCCATAGACTACACACAGAATGAGACAGATCAGGCAACAGAAGCCAGTTTCTCAGTCTTTGGACAAGTATTTTAACTCCAAGTTTATCCATGTGCTGTTGGAAGATCCAGTTTGGTCCTAATAGTTGTTGAAAACCACATCTGACTTAGAACTCATCAATCCTGCCCCACTCTCATCATTATCTAATCAGATGCTCTTGCCTTGGGAGTGTACCCTTCAATTTTCTCCTGAGAGAAGATTTGCTTCATCCTTAGTGCTGGTTTTTGGTTTGGTTTTCTTTTTTTCTTTTTCTTTTTTTCACAGAGCAGCTTTTCCACCACAGATCATTCTCTGTCTTCCCTTTGTGATTCCCACCTCTGCCTTTTATTGAGAATGAAAACAACCTGAAAGAGAGAAATAGAGGTAACTCAACCTTCAAGTTTAATGGAAACTTGAAATAAGAGGTGTGAAAACTTCAGTTGCATAATCCAGGTTATTTGGAAATCTTGAGCTTTCTGTCTGAATTAGAAGACTTTTTCAGAAGGGATTTCTAAGTTAAGTTGTCTGTTCATCAGTACCCTTTGACCCTATGGTATGGTTCTACTTTGTTTCAATTAAGTCAATCACTCAAATAAGTGAGATATCTGCTTTTTGTATGGAGGGAGTTAATTTTAGAGATGTGGATTTCGAGTGTGCAAAAGCACAGATCTGATTTAGATACATATTTATGCCCACAAGAATGTAATCTGGAAGTCCAGCAAAGAGCAGTGGGTTTCACCTTCAGTAATTATCACCAATTTCATTCTGTAGAGAGTAAAGTTTTAGTAGTATTTGGAAAAGTAAGTGACAGATAGTATTTTTCCTCTTCTGAAAAAAAGGGATATTGCATATTAGGGAGAGTTTACTCATGTGAAATATTCAGATATCCTAAAGGTTGTTAAAATATAGGAAGTCCACCTCATATATGAGTTGAAAGAGAGTGACAACTAAAGGAGAATTTCAGTAGACCAGAGTTTGGGCTGTATCCAAGGGTTTCTGCTCTGCAAAATGAGCTAAAGAGATCCTGTTCAGCCCTGTCCTTCCCCATAGGAGAGACAGCATCTTCCTGTTACATCCCCAAGCTGTTAAAATCAGCATAAGCTCCTGGCTGTGAGATTCATTGGCCCAGAAGAAAGGGAAGTGGTGGTACAGTTACACAATGACAGCTTTCCTTGGGAAATCTTTGGTCCTTTTGATTAAACAGCTCAGTATTCGTCTGTCTCCTGGATTTATGGCAACAACTGTCTTTTGAGAAAGACTTCAGGCTGATGGGATATTCCTCACAGGATACAGGTGAGATAAGTGGGTCTTTGTTGGGGAGAAGGTGTGGGAAAGGGGTGGTTTCTAAATGCATTGTTTTGGTCTCGAGTCCCTCGGCAGCTGGAATTATTGGTGTGCGGGAAACAAGATTTTAATCTTTAATCTTTGACATGGAATTGAGAGTTTGGGACAGAGGTGCTTTTTAAACTGATTTGCTATGAATCAAATATTTGTATATGGAAATAGCATTTGATTAGAAACTGTCTACTTTTCCTCAGCAGACATGAGGGCTCTGGTTTCAGAGCATCCATCTTAATATGTTTATCTTCAGAGACATCCAGAAAGTTTTTACCACAGAAAAGTGATATGCAGAGATTAAATGACTCTCCCAAAGTCATATAGGAAGTCTGTGGCACAGCAAGGAAATGAATCCACATCTCCTGGATCCTTGGCTACTATCTTAGCCACTTTTTTTTTTTTTTCCCTGCAAAACAAATTTTATGTTAGAATTTAAATTTCTGGGTGTACCTCAAGTCTCATTGGGAGTCCGGTTCCATACATTTAGTAGGGTCACGGTAAATTTTATCCAAAACTCTTCTGACTCAGAAAGTGGAAAAATAAAGTAGGTCTTTTATGTAACTGTGTCAGAGGCAACTTAGACAGCAGCCAAGCCTTTCAAGGAAAGTGGATTTCCCTTGTGTGTTCTGGCTTATAAATCCTGTCTCTTTTATTTTAGGAATATAATTGTTGCACCTTCCAAAACAACACACAAGGAGCCAACTGCAACAGTCAGTGTCTTGTGTGCCTGTAATGGTCTTGGCCAATGCAAGGAAAGAGGGCTTGATATAAAATTAATGAAAAGGAAAAAGAGAAAAACCAAAACAAGTGTGTTTAATCACTACAAATAACTCACTTTTGGCAAGACATGGTCTGTAGGGTGTACATAGATGAGTCATTTTGTCTCTTGTGATCACTCTAATCAAAGGGGAGGACTGGACCCTTCCTGATGCTGATTCAGTCCTTCTGAGATAGGTTTCTAAAATAAGTGTGGTGAATCATTTTCTAGCAGCTCCCATCTTCCTTTACTGACTGCAGAGCACCTTACAGTGGACACATGACTTGGACACAAGAGAAAAGCCAAACATTATTTCTCTCATGTAGGTGCCAGTTGCAGAGCTTGTCCTAAGTTGTAGGTAAAGTGATTGAGGCATCTTTGTATTTTTCACTCTGATTTGCTCCAGTCACAAGTTCATCTGAAATATTGCATAAGAGAAAAAAAAAGCCCAAAGCAAAACATGGTGAATGAAGAATGTCCAAAATCTTTAAATTATGCAGAAGAAATTTTCTTATACATAAATATCACTTCCTGACTCCATGCACACTTAAAATTCCTCATGAAAGTAAAATCTGCTTAATCACTTAGTTGTATTTCTTCTTCAGTCAGTTAATGAAGTGATAAACATGAAGTAAAATCAGAATCTACCCTGAAAAGACACTGTCTTGTAGAATCTTTTAGTTGTCCAGAAAATCCTGTTTGTCACTTGTCAATACAGAGAAAGAACATCAAAACTCATAAACAGATGAGCTGTTGCATCCTTTTACCAGGACATCAGTGACCAACTGCTTCTGCTGCCTAAGGTAATAAGTTCTTTTAGGGAAATGAAAAGAAGTAACTTCCTCTATTTTCCTTTCACTTTCCAGGCTGGCTTTCCCCCAACATTATCTTTTTTTAAGGTACCCATTTAGGGCATTTTTTACTTTAGAATCTTTCTTCAACCATGTGATTTGAGAAGGAATACTTTACCATTTATACTGCCTAATATCTAGCACAACAGAACTTTGATATTTCTGGGTGCTGCATACATATTATTGATTATTACAAATATAAAATAATATATTGGTATTGATTTAACAAATATAAATGTTAATATTAATAAATATACTAATAATTAATATTTTAATAAAATGCAAACATAAAGCAAATGAAAACCCCAACCTAAGTGATAACAGTACCCACAGAGCAAAAGCCCATTGCAACACCAAAAACCAATTTCTGTCCCATGATGTTAGGAGTTTCATTCCTGCTTTGAAAGTCTCTAGGTTTCTGTAGGGATTTATTATCAAATCAAACTTCGAGGAAACTTCTGCAAAAATGCACTTAGGACAAATGTGATTCTTTCACTTTAAATTCTAGGAACAAAATGGGGGAAAAAAAATACTTTTTCCATAATGATTGTGCAACTGCAGAATAATCACATAGTTCTTTGCTACTAGTTTTTTAATAACCTTGTTTTCCTGGGGAACTCTTTTGCCTTTTTCTTTTGCATTGTTTCCATTTATGTGCTTCCTTTCTTAGCTGTTCTGCTGGTGCAGGTTCTTGCACTTGAGCAGCACTGGGAAGCACCCACGCTGTCTCTGATGAACTCACCAGTCAAGCTGTTGACTCCAAAACATCCCCTGGCCTCAGGATTCCCTTCTGGCAGAGCAAGACCTGAGCTCACATCGTTGGGCAAAGGCAAAACAGGAACCCAGCTTAAAATAGCAGATGATGCCATATAGATTGTCTAGACTTTATTTTTAACTGGGTCAACCTTGTGCCAGTGGAAGTGATGGCTGAGATGTCCATTTAAAGTCATAAAGTGATCTGGGCTTGTTGGGGAGGACCATGTCCCTCCAGGCTGTGCCAGGGTGACCCAGTCCAGAGCTAAGCCAAGCTTGACCTTTCCTTCTTTCTCTTAATATCTCTCCCTGCCTTGGGCCATATCTGCTATTACCTGTGCAGTGTGCCTCAGTCCCAGCTCATCCCTTCTCCCTGCTCTTGCTGTCCTGTCTGTCTCCCAAATTCCCTCTTCTTCCTCCTGCTAATTCCTCATAGCACTCTGACACAACTATAGGAAGGCATCTCCTATCCCACTGCAGGGTCTTTTGACCTAATAAATAGTAAATGAATAAATAATTCCCCATTACTTCATCTGCAGCACTGTGGGTCACTTGGAGATGAAACTGAAACATTCTAATCCTGAACAGGAAGTTCTCAAGCCTGGTGAAGAAAAAGCAGATGTGTACAGCACTTACAGTGCACCTGGGTTTCCTTCATTAGGAACGCAACAGGCTTATCCTCTTTTTCAATGAAAATAAATTAGGTATCCTTTCTTCAAACAACAGATATTAAACTGTGGTGATTGAAAAAAAACATAGTTTTTACTTTCAGGAATAGACAATTTGTACCAAAGAATATTTAAATAATTGTCCAGTGAGATCTCAGAAGTGTAATTAACCTTCTTTTTTGAGAGAAACTGGGACACCAAGAAACTCTAGAGCTTTGATAAGAAACTGTTAACAGTTTAAAACACAGTTGGGACAGGACAAGATGAGCCTGACACTGATCTGACCAAAATCACAGAGAGGCTACTGTATGACACTATCCAAAAGGAATGGAGAAATTGTAACATCAAGATGAAAATTATGCTGCCATAAAAAGCTTGTGATTGTTTTCTAATTACTTCCTTTCTTTTCAAGACTACAGGGTGGATGGTTAGAGATAGTTGTGTAGACATAATGCTTTTAGCACTCCACAAAGAATGTAGTCCTGTGTGACCTGTTTTTACATCTGAAAAATCAATAAACAATGCTAGCAAAAGTGAACATCAGTGTAGCTCATGCAAAGATAGGAAAAGTTAACAGATTACAGCAGTTTTTGTAAAAAGTAGGATCTTCATCCACTGCTGGTATCCCATGGGCTCCTTTTCCTGGCTGACTGCTACACAGTGTTTTTATCAGAGATCTCAAAGGCTACTAGCAAAATACAAATATGTGCATTAACCAGTGTTGGAACTGCAAGTGATGCCAAATTAACCTGGGTACAAATTAACAGAGATCATAGAGTGGGTTTACTAAAACAGGTGCATTCTAAACCCTGTGAACAAAGAGAGGTGATCATAGAAAATAGGCAATTCAATGCTGCAAATCAGTAGCTCTGGAAAACATAAGGATTCTAACAAGTGGTTATTTGTGAGTTCTAGTGATGTGTTGAGACTATCTCTACTGATATAAAATTAGGTTACAAAAGGAACAGATAACTGAGTAGAAAAATAAATGGAATATTACTCTTCTGTCTGGCACCAGGGACAGCTTTTTGGGAGTCATCTATCCAGCAGAATGTCTACCCTGGCAAAAAAATGTAGAAAAACTGGGAAGTGTTTAGAAAGAGCTGTGACAATGACTTGAGATTATGAATGCTGGTTTAGAAATACCACAGCCTGAAGGCAATTTTGTGTAATAGATAGCTTTCTAATCCAGCAGGACAGGATGTAAACAAGATTCAGTGACTGGAAG
Organism: Phylloscopus whistleri; assembly: GCA_017589585.1. Lineage (NCBI taxonomy): Eukaryota > Metazoa > Chordata > Aves > Passeriformes > Phylloscopidae > Phylloscopus > Phylloscopus whistleri. The sequence goes on along the minus strand of JADMLD010000990.1, from coordinate 3,105,997 downwards.
CTGCAGTTAGACATAATCCAGATTAGAAATTTGCCTTTTTAACAGGGTGACAACTCAGCCATTGGGATTATGGTGCTTTGTCTCTCTATTGAGAGCTTGAAATACAGCCCAAGCCTGGACACTTGGCCTCAGTCAGCCTGAGCTCTGGGCTTGAAGCAGAAATTTCTGGGAGAGATGCTGTAGCCTGTACTATGTAATAGACAGTGTAATTTATAATTTTCCTGTGCAGCTTTTGAAAACTCTGAAAAACTCCGTTTACTTGTGGAAAACAGGACCAGGATTCTTGTGTCTTCAGGAGAGATGTGGCCATCCACTGAAGTGCACTCTGCAGAACCAGAGAAGCGGAAGAGTTTTATGAGGAATGTGCCCCACTGGATTGTTTAAACTCACTACATCTGTGGCAGACCTGGATGAGGTTTTAATATACATTAAAATGATTCCGTAGGCAGTTATATACTGTGAAGCCAAAACATTTCCTTTCCTCCCCCTTTCCCTCCTCCCCAGCCCTAAGGCTTTTGATTTACAGTAGAAAAATTGAGCCAGTAAATCTATACTGTTCTATAAACAGGGCAGCACAATGTGTGTTAAAATTCTGGGCAATTTCTTGTAATCGTATGTACTTAAGTAAAATTTACATGACCATTATGGGCTGCTCTTGGGCAATGGCTCTTTGTCAGCCTATAGTGATTAGCACTTTGGTGCTGCCAGGACAAAATTCTGTCAGCACCACAAGAAGCAATTTCATCAGGTTTCTTTTTACACAGGCTTGTGGCTCTCACTGGCCCTGCAGCCTACTAGAATTTTTTTTCTTTTTTTATTTTTTTCTTTTCCCTAGCCATGCAGTCTGACTCTTCGGATGGAAATTAAAACAATTTCAAGAATGAGGAGTTCTATCCTGTTCCTAAAAATAGCCCTGATCTTCAGCAGGGGATGTGATTCCTTAGCCATGTGCAACAAAGATGACCTCTTTGTCAGGTCTAGCCTGCAGCAGGAGGTGTCTGCTCCTGGTCTACTTTTACATGGGTTCAAAAATAAACAGGCAGTTCCTCTGGCTGGCCTCCCTCTCCAAAGGCAGGCAAGGAACATTCTGTACAAGCAAGCACTCACAATCATCCGAGGGGCCAAGTCTAATGAAGTTAATTGATGCATCAAGGACGTGTGCTAAGCATTTAACTGACATGTTCATGGGTTGCACAGCTACATATTATATCAGTGCACAGTAAACACGGTGCCGTACATTTGGGATACCCTACGGACCGAGTTGAAAGAGAATGCATTTATTTTTGCAAAATGGAGCCTTTGTGCTCGGATCTGAGACTTATGTAACATGCCAGGGACACCAGAATATATCACTTTTCTGAAAACAGTTGAGTAAACCAGAAATGTGTGTGATATTTTACAGAAAAACAAAAAGCAAATTATAAAAAGGGTCACTTGAGTCCTATATGAATTACATCTTTTAGAAAAACATAACAGGGAAGGGAAAATTTTAAAGTTAAAGCAACATGAAAGTCATTGCAATGTGATCATGATGGAAAATTAACCCCTCTTTTAACAATCTTTAGTATCTAGGAATTAGAAAACTATGTTATAGCAGCAGGCTCACTGGGAGAGTGAAATTTGAAGTGAAAAACGGGTGTTCAGTGCCCCATTCCAGCAATGCAGAAGAAGTAGCTGGAATAAAAGAAAAATGTACATTAAAACATGTTTTCTTTGTGAGAGAGAGATGTTCAGTACTGTTAGAACAAGAATCTGTCAATACTTTGACAATTAGCTCCATTAAAGTGAGTGGTGACACTAAAAATATGTTGATATGTTAATATTTGATCGAAGGTCTTCTCCACACAGACAGAGGTGCACAAGGAGAAAAAGGCAAGAAGGGGAGCCCAGGTAAAACCCTGACATGGATACTATCCCAGGAGACATCAACCCCTCAAGTGGCTCTTCTCCACACACAGGGAGGAACAGAGTGGGGGCACCCCAAGAGCTCCTCAGAGAAATGAAGCCTCACACTGGCCCCTCCAAGGGCTGCCACAGGGCACTGCCAGCCCCAGCACTGTCCAGTGACACCAAGTGAGATAAAATCGCCCAGGACATCTTTCCAGGCACCTCAAAAACAGAGGGGTCACAGCCTGGGGGAATGGGACATTTCACAGGATGCAGGGGAAGGGCATCTTGGGTCTGTACCAAATTGATGGGGTGTTTTGTGAAGGAAACAAAATCTGAGAAAGGGAGAAATCAAAGTGGTTTGGGAAGGAGAAGTGTGGAAATTCAGGAGAAAGGGGACAAAAGGGGCTGATGTAAACTGTTTCTTGTCCATACACTTTTCCAGCTGTGCCCTCTGCCTGGCCATCCCAGTCTGTCCTGCCTTTCCAATACACACACTGCTCCTGAGGGCTTACCTGTGTGGCAACTACTGAGAGGAGACCACTGGCCCAGGTCAGAGGCACTGCTTGGTGCCTCTTATGATGAGAAGCAAGATCTACTTTTCCCTGTGAGGAACGGGTTATCTTTCTTCCAACAGTGTTAAAATTTAATTTAAATAATTGCAGAACCTAATTTTCTGGAGTAATGATTGAATAAAGAACTTGAACATGGACTTTAGCAGAAGAGATGTGGGGAAATACCCAGAAGAGCGAGGTACATTATTCGATGGTTTTCTGGGTCTTTCTGAGTATATTTTTCTTAAAAAAAACCAAAAACAAAAACAAGCATCCAAACCACCCAGTGATTCTGGGCCGCTGGGCACATCATATGGAAAGCATTTAGCAATAAATGTTGGTGTCATCATACAGACATTTGAACAGAGAGTGGTAAGAGTGAGTCCCTCCTCTGCTGCAGCCTTCCAGTACAAGCTTAGGTCTGCTGTTTAAATTCTTCTCACGGTGGTTTTCCCATTTGTAAAGGTGAGATGTAACTGCCCTTCCTTAACTCACAGTAGTTTTGTTTGAGGCTAAAATATGGGATGGGGTGAGGTGCTAAAAGCTGTGCCACTGAGAAAGACACAAGTGGGTAGGTGAAATGACAGTCTGCATAAAACTCCGAAATCTTTACTAGTGAAGTTTGTAGAGGGAGGTGCTTGGACAAGCTGGACAGATAGAAAACTAGGTTCTCATTGTTGATTGTTATTTTATGAAGTTTTTAATTAGTCTTTCTCCACTTAAGCATTCTATTTATCGCCATGTTTCCTGTTTTCTGTTTCCCATTTTTTTCTGGCAGTGAAGCCACCATTAGGCATTTGAGCCAGAGAATCCCAGATCTAAACTGTTTCAAAGGCTGGAAGATGAGGGATGAAAACAGAGTTTTGGCTCCTAAAATGTAAGGTCAGCTGGGGATTCAAATTCCACTGAGTTTCAGATTGTGTGATTGTGAGATTCCAGTTCAAGCCCATCTCTCCAGTCATAAGGTGGAATTCATGACATTAAAATTCTTTCCACAGCACGAAAGGGATGTCATCATAAACACTACATTATGACTTCCCTACAGGTTGCTGCAGAAGAGGAAACTAACCCAGGAACAGCAGAGACATTTAAAAAACATCATGACCTTTGAGTAACAGAAAACATGGGAAAATCTAAGTCTTAAAGAAACTAATTTGATTCTGGTTTGGCACTCTGTGCAATTCCCTGCATAAAGAGAAGTTTAGGCCAGGGATTTCTACTCTGCTGCCTCTTTAAACTTCAGGCACAGTTTTGCATATAAATGTTCTAAATCTGAGATCTTCATGTATCCTAAACCAGGCATTGATGCTTCTAAAGTGTAGCAATTAATTAGGAGGAGAGTGTCATTGTGAGAAAGGCAACCACAGTAACACTCAAGCTCTGAATCTGGACATGGAAAAAATAACAAAGCAGAAACAAAAACAAAGAAAAGAAACAGAGTCTGTGTTGGAGCCTTTCTAAAAATCATATGCAAGAATCCAGATGGAGAGAGTGCTGGCTGCTGTTCATGTCTAACATGATCAGCAGATAGATGAGTGGCTTGGAGACGTGAGAAGTGGGCTAGAGAAAGTGCCAGACTGCTAGCTGGGATTTCAAGGAGTGTTTGTGGTAAGCCACAGTTCAGATCTTTTTTTTTGCTGTGGCCTGAGTGCTGTCTTAGAGACCATGAATGGAAACTTAAGGACCAAATATTTTGGGGCTGGTCATGATTTCAAGATAGTGATCCCATTTTCCAACCTGTAAGCCATTTCCCTTTTAAGTCTTGTGAGCAACACTGTATAAAAAAAACCAAGCCAGTCTCACTTCACCAAAAGGCTTGTAGCACACAGACCACAGTATTAATAAAGGAAAGAGCTGCATGGGTACTCTCCTCTTCCCGGGTTTTAAACTTTTCTTGTAATTACCTTTCAATTCTTGTCAGCCTTAACTACCCCAGGGTTTGTGCTGGGGAAAGTCTCTTTCTCTTTGCATCTCCCTACCCTGCTGCTACTGGCAATGCCCTCAGCCTCCCAGCTTCTTCTCCCAGTGGACATTTTATGTTCCAGTGGTCACTTGCAGTCTGTGAGACTTTGTCCAGGCTTGTCCAAGTGGTTTAGACTCCTTTCTTTTCCCTTTCACCACTGCTGTTACGTAAGGAGGCGGTGAAAGACAAACCTGGTAAAATTCCTGCTGTGAGTATGTGTGGTCAGGCTTTTGTGGACAGAAGTGGTGGTTTCCCATTCCCAGACTTGCTAGAGTGCAGAATAAAAAGGATGAAAGCCAAAAAGAACATGCAGTGTTTATGCCATCCAAAGTATCTCAACCCTTTGGTTGGTGTCAGGTCCATTGACTCAGCCACAGACTTTTTCTTATTTGCTCAAAGAGAGAAGATGCAATTACAATTTGACAGGTGACAATGTTATCTTCCTTGCTTCCTTCCTTCCTCAGCACAAGAGCAAGATCTGGAAAGGATTATTTGACATTCTGATTTGCAGCAGAACCTGAACTAACCCAGAAAGTGAGGAACCAATTGGCCTGCAGCTTATGCTTTTTATTCTGTTAAAAATCCTCTACCAAATGGGAAACACCAGGAAAGGCAAGGTTCCCAGATGTTGGAATGATGTTCCAGAACCCTAGGGAAAAATAGTCATTTAGGCCTGAGCATTTACTGCAGATGTCAGGTTGTTTTATAGGCTTGATTCAAAGCCCATTAAAGTCAACAAGCATCTTTATCTTGACAGGTTTTGGATGAGACCTATTCATGTGGAGGGGTCTTAAGTGACAGCTGGCCTGAGCAGGACTGATAGAAACTCTTTAGAGAATGGTATGGAAAGGGATTTCCAAGCAGAACACCCATGGAGTATTTCTGACTCTATGCTCATGCCATGGGTTAACGTGTACACTGCTCCAGGAAAGGGCCCAGCACTCTGTGCCTCTTAGTGCTCCAGCACCATCTACAAGCTGGAGAGGGAGAAAAGCCTTCTTCCGGTTGGGTTTCCCCTTCAGCACAGCTTTATGTGCTTGTATAATAGGAAACAGCCCTTTCTATTTCTGTTCAAGCTCCAGAGGCTTGGATTTTCCCCAGAATTTTTGATTAACAGCTGAGCCTAAATCAGATCTGCCTGGGGTCTCCTTTGCCTTACTGACACATCATAATATCCTTTCATCTGCTGTTCCAAGCCAGTTCCTGGTTCTGTCAAGCAGCTCACTCTCTCCAAGAGAGACCACGTCAGTCCCTCTCTCTTTCTTAGACCTTCCTGAGCTGTTTCAAAGCGGGATTTCCATCTCAACAGGGAAAACCTCGTTGTTTGCTTCTGAACCAGACTCCAAAGGACGCTGGATTATGCAGGCTATGAGAAGGATTTTGTTACAGGTAATCAGCTTCTGTATGCTCAGGTGCACTTCAGGTTAACCTGGGTGGCCCAGAGGCCAGGACAGAAAGCCACAGCAGTGGATTTTCACAGCATCTCATGTAAATTAAAGCACTCCCACAGCACTAGCTGGGATCTGTACATTATTCCTCACCATCAGTCATACAGAGAAAATCCCTGATTCATTTCTTGGAGGTGGAGGAGACAAGACTAAACCAAATAAAATTCATTTGCAGTTTTATATGGGGTGCCATTTAATTATCCTTCAATTAACTGAGTCACATAGGATTTTTTTTTTCTTCTATTTCTGGAAACTTGGTGCAGCTTTGATAGCACTGGCAGTGTAAACAGCAAAAACTGTAAAAGGTGAATGGCAAAATGGTAAGATTACTCATGTGTGAACTTCATGAGTAGGAATCCAGCCAGGACAAAGCCAAAGTTCAGGTGAAGTTGAAACTATCAAAGAAGGTGAGAATCAGAAGGTTTTGTGTGTACATTTGTGGAAGAAAGGGCAAAGCATGAATCCATTGCTCAGTGGGTTCAGGGTCCTAGTGACAAGCTACAGGGAAAAAGATGTAATTCACAGCTCAGATTTCACATGTGAGACTTGTCCTCAAGCCTCCTTTGACAAGTTCTGGCAATGAGGGAAAATTCCTAATGCCTGGAAAAAGGCAGGTGTTGCACCGACCCCAAAAAAGGGTAAGACAGATCCAGGGTATTTGTAGCTGGCCATCATAACTTCAGTGCTTGGGAAAATTGGGGAGCAAATGCTCTGAGAAGCTACTTTTTAAACACATGAAGGATGAGAAAGTAACTAGAGGGACCTGGAATGTGTTGCCTGCCCAGCTTCATTGGTTTCCAATGACAGGGCCTAGCATTGTGGACAACGGGAAGAAGAGGGATGCTGAATGCCCTGATTTTTATCAGGCCTTCAAAACAGTCCCTTGTAGTATCACAATGAGTTATGAGATATTGTGAGATGAATAAGAAAACAGAGTAAGCTTTTATCATCACTCTTTGCCCTTAGAACTCAGCATATCAGGCCCTGAAACATTTTCTAAATGACATGAATGACTTTTCCTCATTGTGGGATAAGATGGACAGTGGCTGTTCTAAGGAAAGTTAAAACCTTCCCAAATACAGAACCTGTCCAGAACCTGTTAGGTAACTGGAGTCATGTGGAGACAGCAGTAGATGAGACTAGAAAGACAAGAGTGTTTAAAATGCTTGTTATCCTCAGAGAAGACCACAGTTAAGAAGGGCTGGAATAATTTGACAAAGCAGTTATTTAAGCCGCACAAATGTCACCCAAACTCACTCCTACCTCCAAGCAAGCACCAGTTAAAGCCAGAGGGACATAATGATGAAGGAAAACCATCTTCTTTCCACTCTATCAAACCAAGCTCAGCACTGAGGAAAGCTCAGAAAACCCCCAAGCACTTGTCCCCTGACACTGCTGTACACCACAACGACACAGACTCCGACTTCAGAAGGCTGAAAATGACTATATTATTGGGAATGTCTTCCCTTGTATACTATTCTACAGAGAACAACTCAATTGGTGAAACAAAGACAAACCTCTTCAATCACATTGGTCATACCAGAGGGACATCAAGAAGTCCCTCCTAGGGAAAGAATGTAAACAAAGTTACAGTTACAAAAACATGTCTCTTCTTTACAGAAAATTCCCTGGGAAAAGAGTTTCAGAAAACCAAAACATCTCAAGCATAAACCAAGGCTACAGTCCCCACTGAATATTCTTCCAGAATGTTTTCTTCACATTTATGCTTTAAATTATGCTGGCCACGTTTTCTGACATTTTTCCCTAAGGATACACGTCTGTCCATCCTGCCTCCTAATGACTCATGGAAGTTTCAGATGTTTCATTAACAAATCTCTAATTGACAAATATATTGCTCCTTCTTACACAAAAAGGGACAATCAGGTAATGACTTCAACCACAAGCTCGCTCAAATTGACTGGAATGTAAACAACAGAGGCATGGAACAAAACTATGAAAAGGAAAAGAGGAGTAGGGCATTACTGTAGTGCTAAATTTTGTCTGGGTATTTAAACAAAAATATGGTTTTTTTTCCAAAAAAAAGTCTTCTCCCTTCCTATTCAACACTTGCATTACATAGTGTCAAGTATGTCAAAACATCTCCAAATTCCTTCATGATGACAATCAGGTTATACTTACACAAAGTTTGTGTGTGTCCTCCTCTGGCAGATACCAATTAAATGTCACTGTTTTAAATGCCGTTTTTAGAACTGGCTTTTATTTGTTGCCAGATGAGGTCACAAACTGCTTCCTGTCAGTTGCTAGACATTTTCCTAAAACTCAGGACTGACAGCAGACGCGCTTTCTGTTGTACTTGATTGCTTTACGTGAAAGGAAGAAAGTGTTTGGGGAGACGTGAAGCCATGGGACACTGGTCAACAGGTTGGGAAATGTTCATCCTCTAAGCAGTCCTTGCAGCAGAGGAAGATTTCAGCCACTCCAAGCTCCAGGATGTCTCACTTTGAGTGTGGATGTTTCAGGAGTCGGGGTGCTTTATCACCGCTTGCCACAGCACAGTCTTCATGCTTCACACACGTTCCTCGCCCAGAATCAGACTTCTCTATGATGCCCAATTTTTGCCCAGAGGCAAAGCACCAGAGAAAGTTTGCAGTCCTGTGCTGCAAGTACAGCCTGATGACATGACCCTGGGATATTTCCAGGGAACTCACTCCTCCCCGGCTCAGCAAGACTGTAGCACCCCATCACTCTCGAGGTGGGTCTCAGGAGACATCCCAGCATTTTCCCACTCATACTTTCCATGGTCTGCTCATGTGAGGACCTTCTGTTTATTCCCCAGAGGCCCTGTGTAAACTAACACTAACACTTGATCCCCTGTGGTACAGGCAGCCCATAACTCTCAGAGGCCTCGGAGTGAAAGCTGTGGGAACATTTGCCAGCTGAACCAGATGATATCCCCCGTCACACCCACTCTAGAACCCTGACAGACCAGGTTAAGCGTGATATTGGCATCCCACTACATCTGCACAGGCTGACACTGTGCTTTAAATTGCCTGAGACATCAAGATGAGACCCTGGTTGATGGCATGAAAAAACCAGCATTTTTAAAAAATGCAAGGAAAAGTAATTCCTCAGAAAATTACATTCTGTTCACTGGGAAAGGGAAAGTTTTCCCCCAATACCTTACCAACTGAAAAAGACAGTTGATCAAACACAGCTCCTGGTATAAAGTGCAAGTCAAAGCTTGTGTGAAGCAACCATTACCAGACTGATTCTATACACAAAACAAATTCTCAATGAAAATGGCTTAAGACAGCAAAAGAATGGAAATAGTACAAACTAGTTTGGTGACCACCTGATCCCAATCAACTCATCCAGATGAGATTTTGTGGGATGTTGTAGTGAAGACAGAGGGTTTTCTATCCAGTCTCTTTGGAGAGGTTATAATCTTGAAAAATCCTTAGCAATGCCATTGCTCAGCATGTGTCTTTGAGCAGGAAAGCTTAGATGGCATTGTTCTTCACTCCTTCAACAGTGGTCTCTGTAAGAATGAAGCTGGGGAGCTTTCAAGAAAAGAGTAAAGTGTTATTTATGCCATGAGGGATAGCAATGCAGTACTTTCCTTCAGAGTCCTGTGCACACCTCTGCAGACAATTCACCTTTTCCTCAAAACAGCTATCACACCCAAGTCCATGAGTTAAAGAGGAGATCATGAATCCAGCCTCACTGAAGGCAGAGAGGAAGGAGATCTGGAGGGATTGCAGTAGGTATGAGGAGTGTATGTTGGTCCTCACAGGTGGAGTCTGACTCTCAGAAGCTGCCAGCTAATTCCAGCATACAGAGGAGGTTTATGAAGATGGAAGAGGGCCTAGAGGAGAAGTCATATGAGGAGTATCTGAGGTCACTTGGCTTGTTCAGATGGAGGAGACTGAGGCCAGAGCTCACAGCAGTTCTACAGCTTCCTATCAAGGAGGAGGGGCAGGCCCTGAGCTCTGCTCTGTGTGACCAGGGACAGGACCCAGGGAATGGTTGGAGATGTGTCAGGGGAGGGTCAGGGTGGTTACCAGAAAAGGTTTTTCCCCCAGAGGGTGGTGGGGCAGTGAACAGGCTCCCCAGGGAATGGTCACAGCTCCAAGAGCTCCAGGAGCATTTGGACAATGCTCTCGTCTCAGGGATGCACAGGGTGGGATTGTTGGGGTGCCTGTGCAGGACCAGGAGCTGGACTGGATGATCCTTGTCTGTGCCTTCCAACACAGCATATCCTACAGTTCTGATTCTGTGAACTGACTACAATACCCACCTCTGTGTATCCCAAAGCACATCCCATGTTTTGATGCCTGCCATGCTTCTGAAGCTCCTCTCAGTTCAAAGCAGCACCGTGCACCACCACAAGCCCCAGTTCACAGTTCCCCACCCAAAGGATTTGGCAGTGTGCACACCCTGAAGTTTTAGGTCAAACACACCATTCCCACATTCCTTGCAGCTCCCCTTTGGTTCCAGGCTGTGTGGAGTTTGTGGCAGGAGCACATCAGCTGTTTATGGACCACAGCGGATGGCTGCGTAAAGATAAATCACACAGAGCTTCCTTTGTCTCACACACATACCAGGCTTTTCAAAAAATCCACTAAAACACACTCACACATCATGAATTCGGGATCTTAGGAGTATTGGGGATTATTATGTTAATGCTCTTCACTCACTGACTTCTGCAACATCTCAGGGAATAGATCTGGATCTCTCACTGAAACCTCCCTATGACCAGTCATTGATCTTTTCACTTTTTCCCAAGCACTTTGGTTGTACTGGAAATACTTTTAAATTATGAATAATATACTTAAAGTTGTCTTTCTGCTCACTTCAATCACTTTTAAATCTGTCCCCGAATTCCCCTTGAAAATGCATATGCAGTGACAGGGTGACTGAAGGAAACAGCCGTGCTGGTCTGAACATCTGTGAGATGGGAATGAAAAGAAAAAAAAGTTCAAGTTACCCCTCCCAAAAAAAGTGACAGATGTGAGTAAGAGGTACCGCTCATGAGACACCTCTGTGGAGTAAACATTTTGGAATAATATTCCAGGCAACAACTACAGAGGTTCTAACAACAGATTGACCAGCCATTTATTACATTTCAAACAAAATGACTCAAAGGAAAATGTTCCAAACAGGCACCACTGGGCATTTGACTCAGCCCAAGCAGTGTTTTAACTATTTCTTTGCCACACAGCATACACGTGCCTCCTGTAACCCGTGCCCTTCTACATATGCACAGCACATCTGACTAGTTTTTCCACCTACTTTCTAAAGCTTGTAGCCATCACAGGGTGCTGTTGTTTCCTCTCAGTGTGGGATGCCAGGTCAAAACTAATTATTTAGCTATTTTAAACTTTTTCTTATTTTTTTTCTTTTCTTTCTTTTTCCCCTTTCTTAAATAACATTAACATTCTGGGTTAGCTGAAGGGCTAAAAGCTGGTTTTAATTTAAATATAAATAAAACCAGAAGTGACTGTGTGATTGAACTAAAAATAAATTGTTTTCTGTTCTAAATGTTTCACTGATCTTAAAATTGGGGGAGGAGGGAAATAGGACAGGATATCCAACTCGTTTTTAGTCTGAGGGTGCCTGAAGTCTGTGGCATTCTGTCTCTAGAGAAGTGGGTCGTTTCTGAGATACCATCACTTTATCTGGAAATGTATTTACCACACTTTACCAGCACATCTATTCAGAATGTGGTTCTGAAATCATGAGGGGAAATCACACACTGTTAAGACAGAGCATTCTTGAGTGAGCCCCAGTTATGGCAAATTCAGCAGCAGAAAAAGAGGCTGCGGTGAGCACAGTTACTGAAATTTTCCAAATAAATAAAGCAAACAAGTTGCTCCAGGAACAAACTGAGTACCTATATGATTTATAACAGCAGGAGTGGGGCCATGAAGGCAGGATGAACCCGATGAACCAGCAGGCACAGGCCACCCGTGGGCTGCGGGGCTGCCCGCGGTGCCTTCGCTCCCTGCAACCCGTCCGTGACAGCTGGGACAGACCTCATCTGCTCCGAGGTGTGTGTGGCTTCTAGCAGTGCTCAGCAACTTCTACTGGCTTGCAGGCTGCTGATGAGCTCCAATGTGGGTTAGTATCAACAGGGAAAAATATAGGGATCCTATTTACAGCCTGCTGGCAGCAGATAGGTAAAAAATAAAAAATAAAAAAAATTAAAAAAGCCCTTCTCCAAGATCAATGTTTGCTTTACTGAGGGCCTCCTTAGGTGTACATTGGAAACAATTCTGTCTGTCTTCCACCACAGTTCAGTCACCCTACAGTTTGGTGTGCCAGCCAGTAGTAGTTAGCAGTCCAGAATCAACAGGTTTCTGCTGTTGAGCAGTACCAGACCATATTGGCCAAAAGCAAATGGAAAATATTAAATGTGACATGGCACCTGATGAATGGTGATAAAGAACAAAAAGTAAAGTAGGGGCTGTGGGCACCTTGGCTCTTTTTTACCCTGTTTGTGGCATGACACACTGGCCCACACTGCTGTTGTGAGAAGTGCTTCAGCAGCAGGACTCTTCCCCTGCAGCATAAACCAGCTCCTCCTCTCTTTCCTTCTCATCAGCCACTCTCAGCTCAAAGGATGTCATTGGATGATTGTTTGGTGCTGTCACTGTCACCCTGTACAATCATTTCATCCCAGGCAAAACCACTAAAAATTAAAATCAGTGTGATCTCTCAGTTAATGTCCTTTGATAGTAGGAACTTTACCCCTGCTGTTCAAAACCATGGCTGGCTACCCGATGCACAGAGATCGAGGGAGAAGTGCAGTCTCTGAAGACAGGCTGAAAGTAGGATCTGTGTACTTTGGCCGCTTTCTGATTATTCTGTCCACATGTAGTTCTCTATGCCTGCACCTCTGCATGTGAATTTTTCAATGTGAGGGTCTCCCACGTCCAGAAACTGTGTTTCTAACTCTTGACATTCTGATTTAAGGTTAAAATAATTTATTTTCTCTTTACTGCTTTAAGTCAAGTTATGGGGTTCAAGTGCTACATGCTCCATGTCCATTCTGACCTCATTCCTTGGGCTCTAGGTGCTAATGGGAAGGTACTGCTAAGGCCCTTGCTAAGGGGTATCTGTTTTTTCTCAGCAAGTCAGTGGAGTGACCTTTCAGAACCACAAACTCTGTCGTGTTAGATTTGCTGCCTGGTTGTCCAAGTGGCAGATGCTCCTCAGACACTGCATTCTGTGACAAAATGGTTTTGAGCAGGTGTGGCAATTTCTGTGCTTGCTAACCCAGCCCTACACCAGCAGAACACCTGAGGACCAAGCAGCTCTGACACTGCTGCAGCTGCAGTGCTGTTTGGTGAGGCTGCCTGTTGGAACCAGCCAGGTGTGTACATAAAATGAAACAGGTGATGGATTTCTGTAGCTGATCATGAAACCAGGCAGCCCTGGGCAGTGAAGGCAAGGAGGGATTTTGGTTGACATGATTTCATTAGAAGCAGAAGGAAAAAGAGTTGCTTGCTACCTAAAAGCTGTTTTCCAGCATTAGCTCCCCAGCTGCACAGCCTTGTCTGGGGCCAGTGGATAAAAGTGCCATTCCAGAGATTGGGTGAAGTCAAAGGGACTCGACTCCGCACGACTGCTCTCAGGTAGGGCTGATTGCAAGATCAGGCTGCGGTCCTGGGAGGGTTTTTGTGCCACCGGACTCTCAGTGTGAGAGGCTGGAACTCCAAGTCCCTTGAGCAAGGAACAACCCATGCAGTGCCAGTCGACTACAGGAGGAGAGTGTTTGGAAAAACTCCTCCCTTTCAGCATGCCACCAAAGAAGAAAATCTGCACGCCAGTTGACAGAGATGCTGCGTTGCTGAAATAGTTTTTTCATCTTCAGCTAACTGGTGGCACTGCACACAGCTTCCCCTTGGTGTTCTGCTAACAAACAACACACTCCTCAGGGCTTGACCTTCTCCAGGCTGGCCAGTTCCGCCAGGGCTTCGTTTATGTGCGTGGCACATACTCCAGTGAGCCACACTGGAGCAGGCAGCTGAAACAGGCTTTTCTCTCCTCAAAACGAGAAAAAAAAGGGTTTGTTGCAAATCATTCCAGTACTATCAGATCCCCCTTTCCTACCCACCCCCATGACTTACTAAAAGGAATGTGCATGGTTGTTGTACCGATTCCATGTTGTCACAATTAGATCCTGAAAAGAGTGTGAAATGTGCTTTTCCACATATTTTACTGTTTCCCTGTGATTCATGAAGCCTCTTTTCACATGAATAATTGGTCACTTCTTGTTTGTGTATCACCATGGTACACAGCTCCTAGCAGGCCAAAAAAATAGGCACAAAGCTAACATTTAATCATTAGAGCCACATGCAACCTTCCCCCCACCCTCGCTCCCAACTCCTTGCTTTTTACCTCCTCCCATAAAAAGAAGGCACAGATTTTTTTATGGAGGAAATAGTTCCTAAAAAATAAATCCCAACAGTTTTACCTTCCTTAGCACTCATTAGCAAATTTTTTGCTCCATGCTTATTTTGTGTTTCACATTTTCCAGTGTAAAGAAAACAACTGAAGAGTCCCTTACAAACAAAGTGAGAAGGTGGAGAAGGAGGAATGTTCTTAGTGCATGGCTGCTGGGAATGGGAGCTTTCCAAGTACAAATTTGTTTATTTCTCAGGGAAGATACAGTCAAGACATCACTTACCAATGGTCACCTGAATTAGAAAGCACCTCAGTGTGTTCTCAGAATAGCTTTTCAGCTTCTAGACACTTTAATGACCCTTAGTTTTTACAGTGCAGTAAACTGAGGTACAAGTTAATTTATTTACAGTGACTACTCATTGAGTCACTGCTCAAGCAACTCTGCAGTCAAGCCTTGATTTGTAAAACTCCCTCTGCCTTCAACTACAGCTTCTTAAACAAGGCTGCATGATTAGCTCCATGTGACAACATCTGTGATGGGTAAGTGTGGATCTCCAGGTGTGTGTGGATATTGGTGCTTCCTGCCTGGAAAGCTGAGGACCACCTTGTGCAGTGTTTTGACAGTATGCAAAACAAACAAACAAACAAACAAAACATACACAATCAAACAGAATATTATATTTGTCTTGACGGCATCATACCATGGCAAGCCAAAAACACATCAGAAAACAGAAGTCAGCAGGGACACTTAACAGCATAGGAAAAAATCATATTGGCTTAAGACTGGCTATTAATCCAGCCCAGTAGGTCATGTGATCCTACAGAATGAATGCAAAAACACTGAATGCAAAAGAAAAGAGAATATTTGTTGTTGAGAATACACAAGGACATTAATCTCCTTTTTACCACAAACCCAAAGCAACATCAGGTTTTAAGGCTGGAGGAAAAAAAAAAAAAAAAAAAAAGAAGCCAAGTGGTTTTTACCTCATATAGACATGAGTCAAAACCAAAGCCTCAAGATCTTGTTAAAAAAACAGAAGGGTGAGCTGTGACGTTTTTGTTTTCCTTTTTTTTTTTTTGGCAGCCAGGTAGAAACAGGAGGGAGTGAAACTTTTGTGAGTGTTGGGGGTTAGGGCATGGGAGGAGGGAAGAGGACAAAGGAGAGAGAAAAACAACTGCTCGGAGTTGACTTTTCTGATTCAAATACACCTTAGCAGCACTCAGTGGAAAGCAGACACAGAAGTGGAAAGAATTTCTGGATCCAGATCAAGACAGCAGAAATATCTTAATCTTTGCTGGGCCATAATCTCCTGAGAAGGCTTGTGAGAATTTGATCCTGTCATTCCCAAACTAGAATCTTAAAACTGATTTGGACCAGATAGAGTTGGTTTGCAAATATTATTACTTCTTCCTGTGGAAAAAAAAAAAAAAAAAAAGAATAAAAATGGAAAATAATTCAGCCAAACCCAAAGTGCATGGACTCATTACAAGCTCAGGAAATCAACTCTATTTAAATCCCTTTCAGCACCACTCTCCAACTTTAATAGTGCGTGTGTGGAAGCAAACATTACACGGAGGTTCATCCTGGTCTCCTGCCCCCCTCTCCCCACCCCAACCCGAATTCTGTGTCTCAGTGGTCACTATTTGTTGTTTCTTTCTGATTAGCCTTGTCAAGCCTTTCTCTCACTAACCACCATTTTCATTCCTTTTGGTATTGCTCACTCCAAGGTTTCTGTGATCTTCAGTATCGCACCCTTGCACTCTTGTGTTCAGTCCACTCCCTGCTTTTCTGACTTCTCTGGTGCCAGCTCCCAGTGCTCCTTTCTTATGAGCTGCTTTGCTGGTCCCTTATTTTGTCTTCTCTCATCCAGTCTTCTGACCTTCAGGACAGAATATCTCAAAGCTGGTTGAGTTCACCCAACTTTCTCTTTGCTGTTCTCTTGCGCTGCTGGAAAAGTTTGCCGAGGAAGGAAGGACTTGGGAAGAAGGAGCAGTCTCTCCTCTGGCACTGGCACTGGAGCTGCATGCCAATCTCTTCCTCTAGACTATGCCCTTTCTCCCTCCTTCCCCCATTCTTATTCTCCCAGCTTTTGATGGCAGTAGAACAGTGTGAGATGAGGAAAGAGCTGTGGGAGACTCGCATTGGTTTTCCAGCCCCGTTGACACCACTGGAGTGGGGATCCACCTAAAGGAGCTGTCACTGAGGCTCCAGTGTCAGTGCATGTCTGGTGGGTTGTCCTTGGCTGGCTCTGGATGCCCACCCAGCTTCTTGCTCATTGTCCTTCCTCAACAGAACAGAGGGAGAAAAACAAGAAGAAAAAGCTCATAGGCTGAGGTACAGGGAGCTCATCTTACTGTCAACAAAATAGGTTCATCTTGGGGAAAATTAATTTAATTTGATGTCAATTAAAATTGAGCTGGATGGTGAGAAACAAATTAAATTTTAAAAAACTTCTCTCCCTGGCCTGTTTTCTTATTTTTTTCCTCAGGCTCAAATTCCCCTGTGAGGGCACGCAGGCTGCATCTGGCAGCAGGCAGCCTCTGCAGTTCCCCTTCACCAAAACCTTGACACCAATACCCAGTACAGTATGAATTTTATTATTTTATTATTATAAAGCTCCAGGTTCCAGCATCTAGAAGTTTACCTTTTTGTTCTGAATCAGCTCTAACTTCTGCAGGTGGATTCTCTATTCCTCTGCATGTTGCTGAAAAGATTCTGGAGAATTTGTAAAACTGCAAATTAGTAAGAGCTTTTATATTTGTTTCTTTTCAAAGGCTAGGAGCATGTTTCTTATTTTGCTTATAAATGTATAGCCTTATTATTTTAATTTCATGTTTAGTGCAGTTTTCACCTGTGCCATTTTTTGGCCTTGGACTGCTTTTATGTTTACATAATTTTTTCTTGGATGCTCTTCATTTCTCTTTAGTGTTTTATACTACTTTCCTCAGGGAAATAAAACGTTTTAACTAGCTCTGAAAGTTGATAGCCTCTGTATGTTGATAACTCAAAATCACTTTTTGCAATAATTGCTTCTTCTTTTATTTATTTTTTTTTCCTTGCTTGACAGGTAACTCTCAGATACTGAATTCACTTTGAAATGAGTGGACCTAATACACGAGTAGAATCCACATGGCTCAAAATTATCAAAGCAATCCATGGTCTGATCTGGAAGTGGTGAAAACACCTTTCTCAGGAAACACTAAACCCCTGATTATTCTGAACTACTTTACCTAGTTGTTTTGTAATTTTCCTCTAAGCTAATGATGATGAGCCATTTGCTCCACCTTCCTTTTGCTCCCTGCAGTGCTCCTTGGGAAATGCACAGCAGCAGAGCTTCAAAGGACAATAAAAATGACTCCCCAGCATGGCCATTTATTCATGTTTTCCATTATCTTACACGTCAAATATTGCAGCATTGGAAAAAATAATATTCATATTTCACATTATTAACTCGGTCTTAGTCCAGTATTAAATCATTATTTACTTACAGTACTGAATTAAATCTTACACTGCTGATGGGTCATTATTCTTCCACAATTTGTCCGTTTTTTCCATTGAAAGACACAATCTGCCTCTTGGTATTGATTTATACAATGAGAACCAGTAATTTCCTATTTTTCCAGTCAATTCAGGGTGTGAATTGTGCACTTCGTGTGCTCCAATGGGTCAAAGTCCATTGCATTGTCTTTGCCTTAATGAACTTTATGAGGACACAATAAGCTTTGAAAATTTCTGTCTATGTCTGCTGAGAACCTGTGATTAGCTTTTATTTTAGCTTTTATTATTTTCTTTTATTATTAGCTTTTATTTATGCTGTTTGTTTTTAACCTTAGTTTAGATATCCATAGGGTAAGCAACAGGGAAACAGATTGTTATTTTTCCTCAGCAGTACCAAGCTTTCCCTCTATTTATTGGCAACCATATTTGAAATGCAATTGCTGAAATTTAAGTCACAGATCCTGCAAATGTATGTTTTGACCACTCCATCTCTGCACATTTTATGTTGTTTTATTGTGTACTGGAATGAGGTAAGACTTGGAAGTTCTAATGTGAAGAAACCTTCCTGTAAACAGGACCATCGACAGAACTCTGACACATGGAGCACAGGTCAGCTCCCATGTTTTTGCCTTATCTGCATCCAAGCTGCCTAGCAGCCTCTCAGCTCTGTATGGGATGAACCAAACAATGTGGGAGTGATTAATTCAGGGTCTGCATGATTTTATTCACTTTTGTGGCTGACCATCAACAGGAACTCTAGTGGGGACTCCGCACTCGAAACACAGAGCCTACTGCCCTGGGAGCTGCAGGAGAGGCAGTTGGTCCATTTTTTACACAAAGCTAAATCTGTTTTCTAGTGTATTCTACAGCAGTGACATTTGTGACATTTTCTTCTGTATAATCTTAATAAAAAATGTTTGCCGAGAGTTTTGAGGTTATATGATGTAGGACGGTTTGGCACAATTCTTATGTTGTTTCATCAGTACCAGAAGACTGTAGGATCCCAAATGAAGATGTTGTTAGTGGAAAGCCACTGTGCAAATTAGCCCCAAGCCCTCACCCTGAGGGACAAGTGAAGTTACGACCACATAACTGAAGTTAACAGCAGCACAGGAGAAGCAAGACAGAAGTGTGACACCTTCCTTCAGGAGAGCCACATTCCAGCCATGGCTACTCCCCTGGTGATTTTATCACACAATTTATAATATTTGATGTTTTCTTTAATACCACACCTCCTGCGATCCTGGACATCTCAGATCCCATAAAGGGGAAAAGAAGTCTTTCCAGCACTTGCATTTCCAGTGGAAAGCTTGAATATTAAGGAATTCAAAACCACAAAGCACACTAAAAAAGCATGATTACTTACTATCAAAATGACTAAAGCCACTTAGTAACTTTTAAAAATACATGAAGATCTTGGCATATTTGGTGATAATGTTTGGCTAGGATTTTCTAGCATTGTTAAACATGCATATATGGGGGCACTAGTTGGTTTACAGGCCATTTAATGAGAGGAAAACACAAAGGTAGAAAGGGGGCAATTCCTCAAACCTGTCAAAAGAACTCCACACACCACGTTGCCACCAAATCTGAACCTAAAGTTGAATGATATGTCATATCATTTCTGAAAAAAACCCAAATTCCTAAACTGAGGAGGAAGTATTCTGTCCTGTCAGCTGATTCTAAGCATTAAGGATGAAGGACTCGTGTTTGAAGATGTGCACTAAGATCCACACCACACCTATCACTAGAAGAACGACAAAAAGTTTTGCAGTACTGACAACCTCCTCCTTCTCTATGCAAAGACATATCAGAAATTTTCACTAATAAAAAAGAACAGAAAATTCAAGATTGTTCCAAGTTTTCTTTCAGTATAGCATCTGAAGTGAGTATAACATGATGCACAAGAGGCAGCTACAGAAAATTCAACATTAAAAGGCCAAGACAGTAGCACAGCATCTCAGGAAGCACTGCTGAGTACCAGATGTATCCTCACTGTGCAAGTATGCTAAAACACTTCCTTCCAAGACTCAGAACATCAGAATCTATGTGAAGTGGGGGAGCTCCCCCTGCAAATTTGGAGTACAATGACAGATTTGGCTAGAGAAGTTGACAGGATGGTGTCTTTGGAGATGGAAGCACCATGTTCCCAGCTGGACTCCAGGCTGTAATACTTTTCAGTGTTTTTCTTCATCAGAGAGTCCTTCTGAGGGGGGTATAGCTGACTTCCCCTCTAAGCTCCATTGTGAAGAAGGCAAGGCATTAGATAGAAACAATGAGCAAAGTCCCAGCCTTGCTATTTAACAGCAGGAGTAAAATCCACTAGCAAACTTCGACTTGCAAAGTCAGCAAACACATCTGTTCTGGTTGATTTCTGGACGCTTTCATAACAGTATGTATTCTTTTCAGAGCACTGTGAGAAACATGACTGACCAACAGGCTTTCTTGATTAATAAAACCAAACCAGTTGGCACTCCAGTTTTGCCTTCTCTAAAGGAAAAATGCATTCATTTCATGGAGCTCAACAACAGAAAGTCTACAAAGCATGGATCAACTCTTGCTATAATGTAGAAAATCTTTTTAAAAGTTGTTAACTGACATTTCTAAGCTTTGTCCTGGAGATGGTCATGATTAAATTTTGAGTAAAGACTTTAATCCACTTAGCAGTTTAACCAGGAGGAAAAATTTGATCAAAACATGTAATTGCTACAGACAACTGAGTTATATGATTCCTCTGAATACCAGCACGAATTTCTGGATGCTTATGCTTCAAAATAATATACAATATACAAATACCAACATTTGGTCCCAACATACAATCAGTCAATCAAACAATCAATCATCCATTTGAATCCTTCTTAAATATTGTGGAGAATGACTATGTCATCCCTGTCTTCAGCTCACCTGTTCTTTGAAAAATTTGTTGAAGGAAAATTGTGTTGAAATGTGTACATTGTGACTATGACATTTATATGACATATTGATATAGCCAAATTGAGAGCAACTTGATGCTCACTCTGCTTGTGATAATCTGTATTCTTCTGAGTAGTCTTGTCACTCCTGTGCAACCATCAGTTCTTTGTAGACCTTCTGCACTTGCTGTCTGGAGCTTACAGGATTTTTTTTCCAATCTCTGCAAATGAAAAATCATTTAATCCGAGAAGCAAACACATTTCTGATCCTCAAGAAGACAATTAGATGATACATTATCTTTGGACACAACCTCTGGATCCTCTTCCATTTTATTTGGCAGACATATAAAGACTTCTCCATTGTGTATATAACTTTGTTTTTAATACTAGTGTGGCAATCAAGCAAGAATATGTTCATCATCCTGATTCACTGGTATCCCCAGCAAGCCCCAGGGGAGCTCCTACAACATTCTGCTCAGGATGCTCAGGAAACATTGACATTTGTCAGACTAATGTATTTGGGTGTCAACATGTCAACCTTGCAATGCTTCAAAGTTCTAAAAAGTATAAACGTCTATTTTTAAATTTGATTTAATTTTATTTTATTTTGGGGGTTTGGATGTAATTTTGAAGTACAAATTCTTATGTCATATCATTTTCTGAGATGAGACCTTCTCAGTAGCAGTACAGTAATAACGAGACACAAGTTTTTCCCTCACCAGCATCTCCAGCCAACAGCTCATCCCCCTTCTCCAGGACACCACCAACAGAACAAGTGCTGACACTTTCTTCAAAGAACTGATCACAAAATCTGCTCTTGATTTCTTGGCATATTTCTAGAACCATACAAAGACAGAACTGCATGCATTATATTCATCGTGGTCACAATTGCAAGAAATGTGGAAGACATTTTGAGCTGCAAATAATCAACAGCAGAATTCCTGCTGACTTCCTGGGAGCCAGCGCTTCCCAATCATGCTCTAAATATGTAATCTATGATCATAATAAAAGACTGGGATGTTCAAGTAATGGAATTTTTAAAATTATTGCCACAAAAATAGAGACTGACCGTGTATCACCATGACCAGTCATCTTCTGGAAAATTTATGCAGCAACACTGACGTGAACACTTAACCAGTGCCCTAATTTGGTAGCAGTACAAGAACTGGAACATCCTTCCAAGTTCATTCAGCAAAACCAGTTCTGTTTCTCCCTGGCTTAAAGAGCCTCCTACAGTATTGGGCAGAGGGGGTCAGTTAGGACAAGTTTCTTTTAAAATGCAGAAAGGCATTTGATAACCATCAAGGGACCATTGCTGAAAAAAGAATGCCATTCACTTTGGCTTTTGAGAGAAGACAAAATATTTTAACTTAAAGGAAGAGAACAAATGCCAATGATTTGACTTCTGATAGTATTCTATACCTATTACTACAGACTCATTACCAAATTGGAAAAAAAAGGACAAATTTGTAGCATTTTGTTGGGAATCATATTTTTAGGACATGTGTATTAATAAACCTCTCGTTTTACTAGTGTTCACTGCTACACTGTTTAAAATTGTCATCTGAAAAAAAAGAATAGTTTGAGTGTTTATTCAGTAATAGTTTGTGCATTGTATTATTCATTCCGGACAAAGGAAAACATCTAAGAAATGCTGGTTGTGTAAGTCTGAAATGTGAGGAATTACGGGCAATACAAGCAAATGTCAATCTCTGATGCATATTAAAACGGTTATAAATTACACAGCATTTAAGACATGGATAGAACATCAATACCACATCTATCACAAAAAATATTTTTAATATTATTGCTACTGTCATAGGATTATAACTATAATTATAATCATTATCACACGGATGATGTATCACTGAAAGGAGAAAAAAATACAAAACCTGAGCAACTCAGCAAACACAAAATTTGATAGTGCAACTTGGGTGGTTTTTCTGTGATGTTCTACTGTTCAAAAATGACTGTAATTCAGCAGCAGGACTATTAGTTTTATGTGGGTTCTAAAATTAATAAACAATGAAAACAATGGTAACAGATGAATCTTCTTGAAGCCTCAGAAGAACAATATTGTTGGACAGAGCACAGAAAACATTTTTTTTGTCAGTTCCTGCAAGAACACTGAATTGAATAGAAGGCATGAAATGTACCCATGTAAAAAGCATTTTCTAGTCCAGTGTTTCTTTGGCACATTTATGGACCATTGATGAAAAAAGAATGCCACAGATGATATAAAATCTTTCTATACAGCATTCTGGATGTCCATGTAAAAAAAAAAAAAAAAAAAGAAATCTCATCCACACATCAAGTCACTCCTGCAATGGAGTTTACAGTACCTAAACTAAGTCCATTTGATAACAGCCATCACACTGTATGTGAACATAAATTATATGAGTCCCCCTGATAAATCATTTATATTGGTGGCTAATTCCTTCCAGGAAGAAGGTCAAAATCTTATCACTTGTTCCCTTCATCCAAGAGGTAGGGAAAAATCTGTAAGCTCAAATGTGGGCACAGGAAATAGCAGAAGAGCCGGGTCTTGAGTTTTGTAAGGGAGTTTTGGTGTGAAAAGGAATTAGGCTCTCTAAGGTCATGTCTGCTTGGATGATTTCAGACAGTCGGGAATTAACCTCGCCATTTACTGAGCTGGCAGGACATGACACACTTCTGATCAGAAGCCAATGTAAAGACACACAGAAAATTCAAAATACTAAAGTGATCTCAGCCTCTGGAATGACTACTGCTTTTTCTTCGTTCTGCCACCTGATGATGGAAGTGAAGGAATTCAATGCTTCAAGGAATTCAAGGGTAATTTGTCAATGAGATTCTTACAGCAAAGCAAAAATTCAAATATTCCCCTATCTTAAGTATCCACAGTATACAAAAAAACATGTTGCCCATTACTCCCCTTTGTGCATGACTTGCACACACCTGGTCTCAGACCCAATCTAGAATCCTGTAGTGGAAGCAGACAAGGAGCCAACAGAAATCTACAGAAATACAATGCAAATGTGTCAGACTGTATGATGCCACAATATTCAGTATTAACTCTGTGTAAACTACTGGCTGCAAATCACACAAATCAAGTGGTCTAGAACTGCTCAGTTCTAGACCATGAAGTAAAAGTGGTAAAACAGAGTGGGCCTGACTAACGCCAAGCAAAGCATTTTAAATACTGCTGATCTACTGTTGCCCTGCTTTTTAAGTCACTTCTAATACATGCAACAAAATGTCCAATCCATGTCTCTATGTAACAAGACTTATGGTTTATTTCTATTATTAATTATATCACCATATAGATAAAATGTTTATTATATGAGCTTTGTTGATGTTCTAGTTCTCGCATTTTGATTCTGAGGATTAGATCCAGGGTTTCTTGTTCCTTTTGCCAAAATTTAATGCTGCCAGCGAGGCCTCTGAGGCAAATAAAGTTCTACCCCACAGACATACAACATGCCATTTTCTCTTTTATGTAATTCTCCAGTCTGTGTGTAGGAACCAAAAAAGAACTAAAAAAAAAAAGTGATGTCAACTTCTAGGAGACAGACTGGATTTTCGCAAACTTGTCCCTGGCTTTATACTGAAAGAGAGTGGGCTCAGATTGGATATTAGGAAAGAATTCCTTTCTGTGAGGGTGGTGATGCCCTGGCACAGGTTTCCCAGAGAAGCTGTGGCTGCCCCATCCCTGGAAGTGTTCAAGGCCAGGTTGGATGAGGCTCTGAGCAACCTGGGATAGTGGAAGGAGTCCCTGCCCATGGCAGGGGGTGGCACTGGATGGGCTTTAAGGCCTCCTCCAAATCCAGGCCACTCTATAATTCCATGATTCCCTTCTCCCAAATTTCCACAAACTGCACTCTCCTGTGGTTAGATAGAAATGAAAAATATCCCTAAGCTTTAAAGCTTTGGATACAGTATGGAGAAGGTGGAAGTTATTGCATGCTGCAAAGCTCACCTACTGAAGAAGTCTGATTTTGCTGTATAAGTAAATTTCTTCTCTGAGACTTGGAGTTTCAAATGTAACCTCAGCTCCCAATCTGCTCTTGCACATCTGTGGTCTAGTCTGTAATTTTGCTTGCAGGGTAGAGAGGAAGATCAAAAGACTAAAACTGTCAGAGGTAAGAAAAAATATGTACATTTCTCTGTGACCATCACAATATTCAAGAGCTGAAATTAAATAACACATGATCTAATGGGAAAAAATACATCACAGTTGCCAGTGAAATCTTACTGACTCCAATCATAAGCTTCTCCAAAAAGTGTTTTTGCATAGTGTTGCAAGTCAGAATACAAATCTCTTTATTAGAAGAAGGTTGATGGACACCTAAGGCTCTGGCTTTGAAAGGGAACACTTGGATGTCTTTAGTAAAAAAGGAATATTGTTTCAGGTTCATTGAGGAATCGGCTCATACCACATTTCCACAATTAAACACACATTGTGAGAAAGCACTAGGCAATCAATTTCCTTTTACAGTACCTTGACATTTAAAAAACCCTACGGGACATCTATGTCATCTTCGGTGCAGGTACAGAGACAAAAATTTCACTGGTTTAGGAACAGAAAATGAGTAGGCAGCTCGTTAACACTAAAGGATTTTCTTGTCTGCCAGAAAAAATGGAAACTGATCTGTCAATCAAGTATCAAATAGAAGACTGGATTTTAATCCACTTGCAGGGTAAGGTCATCATCTAGTAAAACCAGCACTGTTTACTTCTTCAGTGAACCTTTGTGTATACAAAAGACAAAGCCTTTGGGTTTGATTACACAAATGAAGCATGGAAAAAGATTTAAATAAAAACCTTAACTTTCTGCAATATGTATTTCCTACTGCCAAATACATATGCAACCATTTGGTGTTCCTTATTACTATAAGAAAGCAGTTTATGAGAAGTTCTTATGAAAAAAAAAATCAGTTAAACAAAAAAACCCCAAAACACCTCCGAAAAACAAGAACCACACTTAAAAAATGCCCGTAAGCTCACCATAAGAGAGATCATTCTTAGTTTATTTATATACCTAAGCATGAACACTTATTTTCCCTCATTTCATTCAGAGCTCTTCTACAACTAAGGCCCCAATTCTACAATCAATACAGTGTAGGCACAGAGATTCCACTCCATCTGCTGTTAGCAAGACTAGAAAGACCTATGAGTGATCCAAAGACCAGTAATGTCAGTGGGGAGTTTTCCTACTTCCTTCGGTGTACTTAGAAAGGGCATGTGAGGTCAGAAAGCTGCACTCCTTATTCTGTCAGAAATTCCACTGAGGCAGTGCAGTATCAGTCTCCACATAATTACATACATCTTCTTCCTGAAACTGAGGTCAGTCACATTAATCGTAATTTCATGAGAAAATGACTTTTGGAATTGAACTAAAATTCCGTAAAACAGAAATAAAATACACACTATACGTTGGTCATGGCAATGTTTTGCACTAC
Organism: Phylloscopus whistleri; assembly: GCA_017589585.1. Lineage (NCBI taxonomy): Eukaryota > Metazoa > Chordata > Aves > Passeriformes > Phylloscopidae > Phylloscopus > Phylloscopus whistleri. The sequence continues at coordinate 3,079,923 of JADMLD010000990.1, read as the reverse complement.
CCCAAACAGATGCACTGTTTGGTTTTTAATTTTTTCTGTTTCTAGAGCTGGATTTGTTTATAAATGCCTGACAACACTCTTATGTTTCAGTACTGATTCTTCTTATACATCAAAAGCAGTAAGAAATAATTTAGCTGCTCAGGCTCACCTGAAGCAATGGACATGGGCAGATACTTTCGAAATAGAGATGGATTTGTATCTATAACCAACTAAATGTTTGTCTCCATTTTTTAAAATATCAAAAATAATGGTGAATCACAACACATGGCGACAAATTTAAAACAGACATAACAGGAAAATGTTTTCATCATTGCTGCAGTTATCTAGAACTTCAACCATGGGCTACTAGAAAATATAATGAAAGCAAAATCCTAAATAAAACATTTTTTCCCAAGGATTTTTTTCCCTCTCATATTGCTATCTGCTAAGAGTAGTAAAATAAATAAATAAATAGAAGAACATCATCCACAAACATTTCTATCAAGCATTTCAGATCAATCTTGACTCAGTGATACAATCCAAAAAGATTGGAATATATTCATCATTTGCTGGAAGGAGATTTGCAGCTTCACAAATCACACTGTATCAGCACTGAGAATGTCAGTTTCTGTTTTCCTCTGGGGTTGGCTCTTCCTTTAATAAAACATTTAATTGTTTCTGTGCACATGAAAGGAAAAGTTCCAAACTATGCAGATTTCTCTGACGGACAACCTCATCAAGCTGTTGAAATAAAAGAAAAAAAAAGATCAATAAACTTTAAGAAAACCTGAAAACAAATGCCAGGGTTTGTCAGCAAAAATCCAGCCATATTCAACAACAAAAATTCAACAACTAAAGAACCTAAGTAATTTCAATGTGTATAATTTAATAACAGCTTTTCAATGGAGCATTTGAGTTTCTCCAAAATAAAATGTACACAAAGCTAAAAGTAACTTTAAAGCTATCAAATTCTACACAATTTATTTGAGTATGCTAAACAGCCTAGCTGCCATGCTAAGTAAACCCCCACAGAAATTACAACTGTCGCTTTTATAAAAAATACTTCTTCAGTTTTAAAGTGATCATTACATATTGCTGCATATTCAAAAATTCAAAGCCTACTGGTAATTTAAATGACAGCATGTTTAAGTTTTTCCAGAGAAAAAATCAACATATTTACTATTTGCTTAGCTTGTTCCTGCATTTTATCCCCTATGCCAAATAATGTGAAGTGTATATACACACGTATATATAAAAATATAACCTTGCAGTATAGACAATCTTCCCCACCAAAAAATATAACACCATAGCAAGATTTGGCAGGTTATGTCATATAAATAATAAAAATATGATTTACTGAAAAGCATCTGAATTTTTAAAAATTAATTAATAAATAAAATGCACTGCAAAATTCTTTCCATTTGAATGTCGAAGTTCAGACATCAAACAAATATTATCAGAACTCTGAGATGTTTTCAATCTGACTATCCTTCAATCAGCCCAAATTCAACAAAATACCCATACAACGACGAGGGTGAGACTGAAAGGTAGTGGTACAAGGCTAATATGGCATAAAAGTTATGCCACTCAAGGGAAAGGATATAATGGAATTTTGAAGAAGTCCGCACTTCTGTCAGACTGTTGTGCACAAGTTCATATGTGATGGAACATGGTAGGTTTTTCAAAAAATATATCCTGACTCATATATCTCGGACTCATTACAGCTTTCAACAAAAGCTGATCTATCCATCAGCAGTCCAGTTAATTGCTCTAACAGTCACCTGAATGCCCATTTTGTTTTATAACAGATAGACTATTTTTAAAAAATCAACACAGAATGCCAGGCAAGGATAGTGACAGCTTCCCACTTCACTTTGAAAATGCACTCAGGATAAAGTTGCAGCACTGTGCTTCAATACACAAAGGGAAACATTTTTATGACCCTGTGCTTTTCTGCTCCGTAAGTTCCTCTAATTTATGCAAAACAGAATATTCTGGCAATTTGTTTCAACAGAGATAAATATATCAAATTTAGTCACCAGCAGAACACATAGGTATTTTCTAAACACCACACAATCATAAAAACTCTCCTTCAGTAATAGAATATAACAGTAATAGAAGAATACAATCACAGGATGGTTTGGATTGGAAGGGACTTTAAAGATCACCCAGTTCCAACCCCCTGCCATGGGTAGGGACACCTTCCACTGGACCAGGGTGTTCAGAGCCCCATCCAACCTGGTCTGCCCTGTGTTTCTACTTCTGCAAATTTTCAGCTGTTCAAATTTTTGCACCTCTCTGCAAAAGCAGGCATTAGGGCTCCTGATGAGAATCTAGCCCACTGATTTACAGCAGATTTTAAAGCAGATCTAATTCAAATAAATGTCAGAAAAGTCTGTTTTTGATATATTCAAGTAACAGCTGCTACTGGCAAGAAAATGGAAGAAACAGCAAACTAATCTCTAAAGAAGCTGGAAGAGTCTGGAACAAATGGACCAAAAAACCCCACTCTGTTGTGCTGGTGGATTTTCTCTGATTTGCAAAGTATCTTGCCTCCTTCATATGTTCTGGACCAAAACATTTTGCTTGGGGGAAGCTTGCAGACTGTTTTTGTGCTTGTGATCTGTATTTCTTTAGGGAATGAATGGACAGATACAGCACAGTTCACATAATATCATCTGTTGCATGCTAAGAAAGTACACCAGATACCTCTTTCTCTAATTAATATAATTCTCACATGTCATCTGATTCTCTTACCTCTGGTAGGTGTATCAATTGGAGAAGCTCAGCATGAAACTGAATTTTAGGGGTTTATTGCATATTATAACATTATACACCTAGACAGTTATTTATTGAGCTTTGACCATGGGCTTTGGCTAAACTCTCCATTTTCTTTTCTTGCAGCCTTTCCTTTCAAATTCTGCTTTAAAGAGACCAGGGCAGCTCACCAGGTGTGTGTTCTGATACACTGCTGTTAACTTTGTTTAGCAAGGCTGCAATCTCAAATTGTATAGGATTAAATTTATTTCACCAAGTACTAAAGTAAATGTTTAATGTGTGTGGTGATTGGCTGCAGCATGAAAAAAACACAAAATTTCTTCAGGCTTGAGCAAGATTTTAAAAGTCTCAAATGAATTAAGCACACATTTGAGGAGCCTTTGTTGAACTCAAGTGGTTAGTTGGTAGTCTCCATTTGTGCATAAGGGAAGTTTATTGCTTGTTAAAAGTTTATGTAAATGCAATAACATAAAACTTGAGAATTCAGCTCCCCCTTGTTTGCTCAGTTTATGAATATGCATTGCCTTGAGCCTTGGACATTCTAAAAACCTTCAATGCTACAGTAAATGACAAAACAATCCAGAAAGACTTGGGATCTTCACATAAACAAAAAGAGAAGCAACAAATGATGCTGGCTTTGAAAATGGTATGTTTGAATGTATTCAGAAGGAGAACATGCTTGTTAATGAGAAAATTGCCTTGGCTGGGAAATAGAAACAAATGAGGAAATAGAAACAAATGAAGCTTTGTTATATAGTATATTGTTTAATGAGCTGTTAGCAATGGACACAGCTTTTTTGAAGAGTGTCTCCCCATTGCTGTGCTCCTGTTTGCATAATACATCACAAAACAGGAAAAATTATAAGATATTTTAAATCTCACTTTTCCAAACAGTCTTCTCTCTATATTTTTAGGTCCTGTTCACTTCGTGGAATGATCTCATTATTTAAACAAACATAAAGGGACATCTGGCAAATTCAAAACCAAATGTGACTCAGATGCAAATGTAATAGTATGGATAACATGTTTGGGCTGGAGCATTCACACAACCAAACCAACCCAACTGTTCCGATTCCATATACATGCTGAAAAATGCATCATGTTGGTTCAGATCTGCCAAGAAATGGCATTTTCCTACACCATATTGTTTCTGTTGTCATTGCTAGTCAATATTTCTCTTTCATTCTATGAAATCTATCAGTTCAAAGTTCGGAAATTCTTTAGACTGCGTCCAGTTGGTGGAGCTTTAATTTGTTCAAAGCTTTAATGTTCCGGAACTTCATTATTTTAAGTTACTCAACAGTATCTTTTAACTCTGTACAGATTTTTTTTTTTTTTCCTTAAGAACCAGAGACTGCCTCTCTAGGCACTTGTATGGATCCTGCTGAGAAACTGGATATATGAGATTTGGAAAAAGCACTTCTTGAATTCCACTCCTTAAGTTCCCACTCTCCTTCAGACATTTCATTTAGCAAAAAATGAGCAGAGTGTTGCAGGACCATTCAGCACATTCAGTGCTGTTTGTTCCCCTCTCTTTAAAGCTTCAGCCCACTTCTCAGATCCAAGTGGATTTTCACACTGCTTCTGGCCAGAGATGCCTGGATGAGACTCCCTGTGGGGTCTCACCTCAGCCGTACCCATAGCCCACCCAGCATGATGTACTTTTGAGCCATGCAAGGCATGACCTGAAGGCACAAGCCTCAGCAGAACTCCTGAGTGAATGTAAAAATTGGACTTGGGAAATGGGAAAAAAAAAGGCACTGTATTACCACCAGGAGAATGCTTCCACCCCAGGCTGCTCTATTTCACTTTAAGTCAACCCATCTTCCCCTGCATCACTTCAGCCACCCATAGCTCAAACCAAACCAAAGTTAACCACTATTCTTAGCTCTACATTTTCCTAGATCTATCTTACCTTTCAATTTTTCTGTGAAATGGAAAGAAAGTCTACATGAGTGATGCCTAAAGTAGAAATTAATTTCTTACCCAAACAACTGAATGTGCACATCCTCCATATCTTCCCCTTGCAATCTACCAGCAAATAGGTTTGTTTATACGACATTCAAGCTTATCTTCCTCTATTAAATATTCACCAACTTTTTAAAATGCTTCAAATTACTAGAGAAGAAACCTAGTCAGAACTCTATAAATAACTGCTGTATGTCAGAATTATACTCTCCCTTTCTAGTAACTAATAAAATAGCATATGGAAAATATAATTTCAGGTTAAGCACTGAAGGATATGAGATGAAATCCTGATCTCACCATAGTAAAGGTATATTTTGTTATTAATCTCACCGTGGCCTGAAGTTCACCCAGAAAAGTGAAGAAAACAAAATTAATGTTAAATATAGCTCTTCAATTTTCCTGACTGTATAAATACAAAACTGTTTAAAAGTGCATTTTTCAAAATTATTTCTCAGATAATACAACTTCGCAATACCAAATGCATTTGCAGCTGTAGAAATAGGAGCTACATTTATCCAAATATTGAAAAAATTACCTGTATTTCAAAGGATAATTAGAGGATTAATGTATTCAGTAGCAGTTCAGCTCACTACCCTGGCTCTGTGATACTAACAGGAGTAAAAACTGCAAATCTATTTTTATCATGAAATTCAACAAATAGATTAATAGACCAGAGATTAAAAAAGGGCAAAGATGTTGAGGAAGAGAGCTTTTAATTGTATTTTTATTCCTGGTGTTTTTGTAGTTGATCACACATAAAATAAATTAAAAAATCATGCCCTTATATTGTAATGAAGCAGAGCAGTTTCCCAAAGATCATAAAATCAGAAACAAGTTTTTGAGTCCCATTACATTTCCAGGAAAACTGCAAAGAAGTTCATAAAGAAAATATTCCAGCAGTGATATCTACACTTATATTCATCCATTCAGGAGGAAGGGCCAGTGGGGGAAGACTTAAAATCCTTAAAAGTATCCTTGTTACTCAAACAAAATCATGTTCATGCAAAGACAGGAAAATGTGAAATGCAAAATGAGTGTTTTGAGGAATTAAAAACACAGAGATGGATGTGTGGAGAGAATGGGTTCTGAAGGTGGATTTAAGCAGCTGATAATAAGGCTTTCCATTTACCTAGTGTATACAAGTAGCTGCTGGTTGGCTGTTGAATAGGATTCATCACCAATGCATTTCTTTCAAGTTAAATATTGATTAGCCACAGGTAATTATTCATAGACATCAGCCTGGCATAATTTCATATTTTTTCAGAGGACTTGCAGTATAAGCATTCTTAGGTATTTCACGTCTCTTTCTCTGAGGCATGTTCAATGGAAAGGGGACATTTTGACACTGGAGGTAAAAACAATTGAAGCTTTGTAGTAATAATTGGTAAAGTAGTCTACCCTAGTTTATTTAGACTTAATTTCTCCATGTATTTTTATTACTGATAAATATACTAAAGCTTCATCTAAAACTTTTCTGTTTGCAAACTAACCGATTTCAATTTTTTATTTTTCTATATGGTTCTGTATTACATAAATTTACTAACTAAAAGCTTTTATATAAAAGAAAGCAAATACAAATTGAATAATGACAGGCATACTTCAGACTATATTTTTTTACAGTTTAGTTAAACATCTTTTCTGAAGAAGATTAATATAGGACTAAACTAACAATTCCCATTTTTACTTGAAAAGACTCTGGAGTAATTTTTCATTTTGTTCTATAGTTCTAACTTAGCACTGTTTGATCAACATGTAGATGGATGTGTCCATGGAGAGCAGAACACCAGTCAAAAGTGCTGATGATGACAGATTGCTTTTCTAAATACTTCTGTACTTAATTATTAAGGACTAGGGGAACAAATTTAAGTCCCTTTGAAATCAGTGGAATCAGGAATATACATTACTTAAGTATAAGGAAGAAATTATAGTGATGCTTGATTTGTTCATGCATATAAATAATTTACTAAAAAATTCTGTCAGTGGCACTCCCTCCTCTGTGCAGAGACTTGCTTGACAATGACAACATGTTAAAAATATAGTGGGTTGCTCCTGGAGCAGGGAATCCAGATATAATGCAACTTCTTGCTTAGAGTCAACCACTGATGTTGTAATTGAATTTGCCTTTAGGTATTTCTGTTTATCCTAATTACATGTACATCTGTGCCTCACAATAATTACTTAACAAGAGATAATTATTTTAAAATCATTTTGGCATCAGTCTGAGCTATAAATTATGGTTATGGTCTTTCTGAACAGTGATCTGAACTTCAATTCTAAGTGAATAAATGGTTGCATTTTAAATCTGTGATACTTTCTAAATATTTTTAGAAACAAAGAATTTTGCAAAAAATAATGGCTTTTCATGTATGATCAAAACCTTAACTATTGCAGGCTATTCCTGGCCCAATTGATGGTGCAAAGCACTACTGCAACTTCATGTTAGGATTCCACTGTACTGGATATTGGCCAACAAACCCAGTCCAAGAGACCCCTGCAGTATAATTAAACCCTCATCAGTGTTTTCTGACTGCTTGATTGGTCAATGTTCCTCTGCAAGGAAAATTCAAAGACAAGGGGTTTGCTTTGTGCAATATTTATGACATATAGACAGGTTTTCTTTGGGTTTTTTCCCCCACACAACTAACCCACTCCAGTGAATGAGCCTGACACAATCCTGAAAGGTTCTGTAGCTGCAGAAGTTCAGCTACATGCTAATATTTTCTAGTAAAACCATGGATCCAGAACTCTTTTTCAGTCCACTAACATGAACTTCTCCCCACAGATTCAACAGAAGGCTTTAAAAAAATTCCCTAGCACATTAAATAGAACATATAGAAAAATTATTACCTTGAGGAACCTGCAAATCTGAGGGTTGGATGAGGAAACAATGAACTACTTCCTCTCATTTCTATAATGGATGAGAAGGAAAACAGATCCATATGGTACATATGTGCAGCAGAGCTTATGTTAGAGTTAATCCCAGGACAGGACATTTTTGTCTGTCCACCTGTGAGTTTCTACTATTGATAACACTAAGTATATAAAAACAAGGTTCTTCTTGGCTGTAATTTATACAGTATCTGCTACACATTAGAAAGTCATCAGTGTTCAAGATAACCTCTAGGAAAGAGTGATGTTTAATAAATTATATTGCCATGTGAAAATGTTGGGGTTTTTTTTTTCTCCCCCTTTAAATAAATAATGCTGAAACTTCTAAACCTTAAGGATTTTATGCTCTGAATTTGATCATTAAAATAATACCATATGCTGGACACATCTTTAAAACAGATTTGCCTAGTTTGCTGAAGGTGGTGGGAAAATACCCTGTCAAACCTCTCAGAATCTGCCCTGTCTCCCAGTGGGACCCAGGAATGTAAGAAAATACTAACTTTTCTTCAGATAAATACAAGAAATAAATTTGCTTTCAATCAAGGAAATTAGATTGAGTGCAAAAAGAACTAAAAACTGTTGCAGCACCTGCTCAGGCTACTGTAGAAGGTGAAAAATAGGTATTTTCTAACCCCACAAAAATAATAATATATATTTAAGTGCATTAGGACATGAGATATCTCTGCAGTGACCTACCTACTTAACAGGTTACAAACATGGGGTTTCTTGACCAAATTATTTATAGACTATCACCAAAGACTAAAAAAAGGAGTTACCATAATTGCTACTATAATTACTGATTGCTCCAGCAATCTGATTGTTGTGGTTTTAAGTCTCAGATTCCAGATTCTTAAAACAAACACACGAAACACATGCACACAGTGTCTTCAAAATCTCTGACTAACAAAGGGTTAATATTTGGCCCCCTGGCAGATGCCTGCACAGCTTCTGAAACACAATGGATTACAGCCTCCACAAGGCACAACAATGTGGCCAAATTCATCAGATCACTGCCTCTGATATGAAAAAAAGAGAAGTAGAAATTTGCAACAGCACCTAAATAAAGGATTTATAAGTGACTCAGATTGGTTTCTATCCAGGCTTGTCAGACCCTGAGTGCTCACAGAACGTAGAAGTCCTTAATAGTTTTCTGCAACTGTTTTAAGTAACCAAGTCAGACTTAGGCACTATCACATCCTGATTTAATACAGCTACAAATGACTTGGCAGGAATTACACAGGGCTTCTATGGAGCTTCATAAACCCAAATTGCCACCTCTCCAGGAAAATGCCTGAAGACTATCAGACTATGCTTCCTGAAAAGCCCTGAGTGCAGGGCTGGGTGACAGATCTGATATCAAAGATCTGCTTCATTAATCAGTATGCAAACGTACTCCAAATTAATCCACAGTAACCACGCTTGGTTAAAAGCAGCAACAATCTTCCTACACATAAAAATTGCTGTTGTTATCAGACCAAATAAAAAAAATGCTATCTGATGGGCTCATGTTGAGTCATGCTCACAGAATTGCCTTACAGTACCCAGATGATATCTACAGAAATGGATTAATTAAGCCTAACTGAAAAGCAAACAGCAAATACAGGCATTAATAAGAACAATCTTCTTTGTTACTGTGAACATGTATTTTGCATTATCTGTGAATAAGTATGTAAAATAGAAATAATCATTGCATCGTAAGTGTTTGCAGTGTATACAAACTGAAAAAAAAAATTACACTAATAATGTGCATGACTGTGAAACCACAGTTGTATAACTGCTCTGCCATTGCCATGGGTGCTTTCTAAACATCTATATCTAATGTGATCCTTCATGAACAGAAGGCTCAGCAGGAGCACAACCTCCTTCTCTCTAAGAAGGGTAACAGGTAGTTGATAACACACGTGACAGAGAATCACTGCTTTAGCCTGGGAGGTGAAAAAAAAAATGCTATATGGAAAGCTGAAGCTACAAATAACATAATGAGTCAGACTGTAATTAACCTACCTAGATATCAAGGAGACTGGAGTTGCATCATGGTTATCTGAAGGTTCCTGTGAAACTTTGACACTATCTGCCACAATCTCTAAAGCAGTGTCCCCTAACAGCACACTGGAGTTTGTTAAATAGCAGCAGCAGGAAAAAAGATCCCACCTCTTGGTTTTGAGGAGCACCTGATTTAACAGCCAGGTTTTCATTTAAATGAAACTTTAAGATGTGACAGGATGAAACAGTGCATTCTAGAAGTCATGGGCAAAGATGATATCACATGAAATATAGGTACCTTTCTAAAATTACCATTGTAAGTTACAGTTGATGGATTCACACAAAGAAATTAAACAGGGAAAATTAAACAGCAAATCTGTGATAAATTTAGCATTAAATCTGTGGCAATATACACACATTGGGATACGAAATTACACATTAAGGTTCAGGGAATACAAAATTAATGTCCAACTATTCAGACAGAAATTTTTGAACCCACATTTTCTACTGGACTTCTTCAGTACTGAGAAGATTGAAGACAATGTTTTTTCCTGACAGTAACATTTTACTGGAAAACTCAGTTTGGAGTCTGAAGCCAAGCTACTGCAGCAAAATTCAGGGCAGCTGCTGGAGAAGCAGCTGATAAAGCTGCAGCTGCAATGGTGTCATCAAAGACAAGACCTCCTTGTTTCACAGCACACGCAGATTGAGTACCCACAGCTCTCAGCAGGTCATCACTTACACCACCACAGGCAGGAGGATTCCAAAAGAGGAGGGAGAAATCACCAGCAGGACACAATAATCTGCAGGCTCTCTGCTCCACACAGCTCCAAATCCATCCTGCAACTGCCAGCCAGCAGAGACTCCTCAGCTGCAGGGATAGAGTGCATTCCCAAAGCAGCTTCCTTTGGGTACCTGCCTGGCTATTCTGTTGCTTTTCCAGATGCAAGGCTTTGCCAAGGCTTTGCTGAAAAATTACACCCAGAACATACAGCCACAAAGAGAACAGCAGGTTTACACATCGGCAATACCTTGTTCCACATTACTAAAAAAAACCCCAAAACAGAAGAAACTGTTGCTTAGCAGGGTGTGGTTGGGGGGAAAGGGCAAGGGAGGGAAAAATATACTTGACCAAATTATATGAGTCAGTAGCCTGCAGCCAAAGCAGAAAAAATAACATATATACTTATTAATGATAAGTCGTTGAAGCATCTTGCTGAGTTTCTAACACATGGGTAAAGATTTGAATGCAAAAAGTAAACAGGAGACCACATCCCTTTGCTTCATCTATCTAATCCTGTTATTGCTGTAGGTAAGAAAATTTATTTCTTTGCACTTTTCTCTAGCTTCATAGACAACTCGTTTGAGTCTCACATTTTGATCCCACTGGCTTTGCTGCAGGAATCCAATTGCAGGAAGCAATCATAGGAAAGATTCATCAGAACACATATGGTAAAGCCAACTTTCCCATTTACTTTTTTAAAATCAGTGTTCAGCAGAAGGATAAAAACAGCAAAAGACATACCTGAAAAAAAAAGAGCAAAGAACCTGCAAGATTTGGGGTAAGAATACCTTGATTTTTCCTGCATATAACCAACTATGAAAAGTCTCAAATAATTCCCCAGCTAAAAGAGTAAGCAGATAAAACTACTGAGGTTCAAGTATCTCCACATAAAAGGACTTGGGTGTAAATGAGAAGCAGCACAAAAAACCCAAACAAACCCTGAACTATGAATCTTCTTCATCTGTAGGAGAACACAGCTCAGAACAGAATAAACCATCCTTATACACAAAGTTATCTACTCATTTTATTTGTGCAGTGAGAAAGAGGAAAAAAAATAATTTACCCTCAAAACTCTACAGCCAAGACAATCTGCCAAGTAATGTGACTTTGTGGTGGCTCTGCAATTACTCTGGGCTTATCTTATCCTGGTACATGGAGAGAGAAATTCTACAGAGCACCTTGTTATTTCTGGGTTTTCACAACACAAACACAGAGACCACAAAACTGCCCCTGCATGTCACGGAAACAATGGAGAAAAGGGCCTTCTGTATTCTGTCCTTGTCTCTTTGGGGCTCAATTCCAGTGTAATTAAAATGGTATCACAAAAATCCAGGGATGGAAGAGACAGTGACCCAACTTCTGATCTCTGCACTGGGAATTCATAATAAAATCAATCAGGGTAGAACAATTGCCTCTTCTCTTTTGCAATCTGACAGCCTTGCAGGTGCATGCCAAAATGCCTTTGCTGAGCATGGCCATCATTAACTCTCTAAGACTTTAGGATCCCCTTGGTGCTAAGAGAATGGCACATCAGGGACTTGGAAAAAGCCAAGAAGTTGACCTATGACTAAGAAAATAAAACTGCAGATGATATTCTTAGCTTTAATTAATCCAAGTGATCATATTGAACTGATTAAACTTTCCATCTAGTACAAAGCAATGTGTATTACACTAACTTAAAGATCAAATTTATAACTGCTGTTGTGTTACAAAATACTTAGTTGTACATACTCATAATTTCTGAATTAAGAAGTGATAGTGAAATACAAATCTATTTACAAGCATATAGATGAATTTGAAAGACAAAGACAGCAAATAATTATGGCTTTCTTTTAATAGGAATGACAAAAAAATCCCCAAAGTCCTCCTCCTCCTCAAAACATTCACTTATTCAGTCTAATAGAATATTAAATGTCAACCCTTCAAAATTCAGCTGACCTAACCTTCTCACTAGGATGGGAAGATAAGGGTATGCATGTTCATTTGCACACATGGATGCATAGATTTTTCTGGGGTTTGTTTTCTTGCCTTTTTTTTTTTTTTTCTTAAATTACCTACTCTTGATTGATCAAAAGGTCTCTTGAAAATGCCCATGGACAAGAGCCACAAATTGCACTAAAAATGCTTCATCCCACACATCTGATCAAGAACATTGAATTTTTTTTCTCTACTCAATATCAAAACATATTTCGAGAAAGTCATACAGAACACAAAACAACCAGTCTTCAAACAGATGATCTGGTTACAATTCTCACATTTCCACAAGTACAGCCTGAAATCCTGACAGGGAGGGATGAATCTGGAGCAGCACAGGAGAGCCTCACTTACAGGGGGCCAGAGGTGTGTAAGGATGCCTCGCTTCCTCCCGTCACACACAGCCTGACTAAGGGACAAGAGAGACATTTGGGAGCCTCCTCTGCCTTCTTATCAAATACTTGCAGACTAGAGGGAGCCTGGATGACAAATCTTGCCTTTCCCTGCACCTCAGGTGTTGCCTAATCACCTGCTGATGAGAAAACCACACCACTCTCTGCTGATAGACAGATCTGGGTGACATTAATACCAGGCACACTGCAATTCTTTATTCCTGTGAATACTCTCTATCCACAGAGCCAGCTGAATAATTATGTGTTTGCAGAGCAAATCCAAAGTTACTCTTACAGTAATTAAGATGATACACATTGGATTAAAAACACAATACATCTCAATCACAAGAGTAGCTTTGAAATAGTGTAGTACCCAGTCATCTCACTGCTGAACATTATAATTCATCCTGTTATTTTTTTTCCCCTTTTTGGCTTTGATAGCACAATATTTTCTCAGTAATAACAGCACTTGATTTCAGTTTCAGCTGGAATCCTGCCTGACTAAAGAGCACAGGCATAATCTCAGTCTTTTTAGATTTATACACTGTGGCACAAAAGGATACACGAAACAGTTTTAACTTAAGTAAAGAATTTCAAACTGGCAATTTTACACTGAAGTAATTGCAGAAAACCCTACAATAGGCTGTGTATGTAGTTTCAACTAAATTGCTTTCATCAGCATAAATGAGCACTCAAAGAGTTTGAAAATTGTAATTTTGGTCATTTAAAAATTTCCTTTGTATTTCAATGAAACTAAGTGGCAGAGAATTGTATTTTTTTCCCCCTTTCCATCTGTTAAAGACAGAGCACTGTAATTTCCAGGAAATTAAAAATTCCCTTGAATGCATGATGTTTCACTATTGAAAAGTGGCAGAAAAAAGCCAAAATGACCTCTGAAGAAAAATGCCTGATAGGACCAATCAATAGAAATACTATATTCCTCCACAGGAGACTACAATTTCCTTTTAATATTTAGAAACAATGATTTCAAAGCTTATAGAGACCTAAAAGTTCAGGAAGAAATGCCAGGCTCACTTCTGTATCCCTTGCAGATAGATCACGCTGCTTCAGGATCCTTATCCACTGAGGAGAAAAGGAGAGCCAGGTGCACCAAACTCATCTTACACTACAACCTCCCATAAATCCCTGCCTTAATCAGTTGGATTTATACTGCTCTTTGAGCTGGGTAAAGGAACAGTGTGAAAATGCTCCTAAAGCCTCAACGTAAATGTTTCTTTAATCCCATTAAAGCCACAAAACAGGCCCAGCTGAAGGAGCAGGAAACTGAGCTAAGGAACTCTCAGTGACCCCATCACTGCTGTCTCTCTTGGCACTGACCTGTTGGTCACAAGTTCACCCTGGGCATGGCACAGATGTCCTGACATCGGGTGGATTCAGGACATCACTGTGGGGACCCCTAGGACACGCTGGGTGCTGGGGTGTGCTCTGCAGCAATGCAAAGTTTTTTGCACTGGTAACTTGCAGCAGCTGAGTTATTAAAAATAGCTGATGCAGAAATCGAAGACAGAATTAAATATTTTTGAATGTCACTTTGTTGCATTGCACAGAACTTTATGTTCCCCAAACATGACACTGAATTCAGCCAAAAGTGATACAACTTCATTGCTTTTCTTTAAAAGTTAGGAGAAGGGGAAAAAGTCGAAAGAAAAATACTCAAGGTGACACCACACTTTAAAAAACTGGGAAACTGGTCTGTTAAAATGTGTTGGTGGTAACATTTAGGGTTTGGACTCCCATTAATGGGGCCCCAGGGAAAATATAAACACTCTTTCTGAAATTAAATCTTGAGTTTGCCCACCGCAGTCTTGTTTTCAGCTTCAGCTGCTGGCACGTCAGCCTGCAATTGAGGCCTTGCATCAAATGCCAAGCCAAACATTCAGGAACAAGAATGGTAATGACACCCTATTTTGTTCTAAGGCACATTAAAATATAGCAAGTATTATCAAAAAAAAAAAAAAAGATCACTCATTTGAGATTAATAACTTAAAAGAAACTGATTTTTGTAACCTTTCCCACTTGCACTTGTCTTCAAATAATAAACCTTCAGAGGAAAGCTGTGCTTGACTCTTGAAATCAAGCACACTCACAAAACAGTAACAGATATCAAAGTTCTGATAATAACTGCCTAAGGGCATAAGCTTTACTTACAAGGGTTCAAAATTAAATTCCCTGGTTTTGATACAGGTTTTGCAGGTGACTTAACATGAATGGATCAATAAATGGAGGTCACTAATTTGTAATGTAAGTTTCTCAGGTGGGATCCTTCTTATTCACAGGGATATGATATCTCCCTGTGAATCAGAACTCTGTTACTGGAACACCTCCTGCCAGCATCCCTTTCAGTTCTCCCTTGTATTCCCACATTCTTTTCCTAAACACTGTGTTCAGGGTGAGAGTGGGTTGCTCCAGTTATTAGTTTTCCCCTCTCTGTCTCTCCCAAATCTCCAGCCTTCTGTAATCTCCATGTAGATGAATCTAGAGTAAGGGATGCAATGTAAGATACAGCCCCTGTCCCAGGTAAGGAATTGGGATCTCTTGCCCAAGAAGGGAATAGCCAGCCCTGCCTATCCTAATCCCAGCTTCTGTGATGTCTCATGATGCATAGGAACTACCCCCTATGTGGCAAAAATTGCAGTCTGGATCTACATGGGATGCATGGAGTTTCTTATATAAACACTGCTCTAAGACACTCAATCCCTGATGTGAATCTGGGTTGAAAACTGATCTGACTCAGAGAGTAGACTGCACCCATGATTCAAACCAGGGATGAACAATAATTTACCTGCCATGGGTAGGGAATTTGAAGAAGCTGCCAATTTACCAAGGAGACAGAGGAAAGGGTGTGCCAGGAATTCATACAGGACTTGTTCCACCACTAACACACAATGTTAACTTGAAGAATATAAGATATAACATACTCTAGCCTGCTACCCAATAAACTGAGTAAATTCCAAGCTTTATCTTTAAAATCAGCCCCTCAATGTGAATAACAAAGTGGGACCAAGTAGGTGTCAATTCACGGCCTAACCAACAGCACTGAGTAGAAACTCTGCATTTTTATTTGCAGACTTAATGAATTTCTTTAATCAGAGGATGGTGAGACACTGGAGCGAGTTGTCCAGAGAAGCTGTGGATGCTCCATGCCTGGAAGTGTTCAAGGCAGGACTGGATGGTGCACTGGATCATCTAGTGGGAGGTGTCCCTGCCCATGGTGGGGGCTTGGAACCCAACATGATCTTCCAGGTCCCTTCCAAACCAAACCATTGTGATTCTATGATTCAAGTCTGAAAGCAGCAGATTTGCCTGTTTGTCATGCCCCCCCTGCAGTAAGGAATTAGATAGAGGGCAGAGTGCTGGATCCTTATTATTGTTCTAAGCTAGAGCCAAAAATGGTTGCAGCAAACACTTTTTAACCAAGCAAGCATATCAGTCCTCAACACGAATCACATCAGCACTCCTGCTGGAACCATAAAGTCAACCATAAATTTCAAAAACCTGAATATTAGATGTAATAACCTGCAGTAATTAGAATACCACTCTAGTTACTGAAGTTAATGTAGTTCTATATGGGAACAGTTCTTTTCTGTTCAAGACATTAGTAGGTAATTTAGTAGCCTTTCAAAGCATATAATTTCACATTCATATGGAGTACATTTCCGAAAGGCAGGTATAGAGGTTTCTTATTTTATTTCCATTCATCATCATGTCAGTTGTGTAACTATCTACTTTATTAGAAATAAAATAATTGAGTAAATTTACTTAAAAGAAAATAAACTAAATGTGCACAGTTGAAAAAAATAAGTAAAGCAAAAGCAGTAATTTCTAATCTAAACGTGATTAGCACCTGAAGAATCTGACCTTTTGGGTTTAAAGTTACATTACAATTCATATTTCAAGAGGAGATTATGCAGAGTTGCAGTGGTTACTGCCAGTAGATGTATCATAAAAGGAGTTACCATCATGCATGTAGGGAAGCACAGAGAGGAAAGCAAAGGTGTAAGTCAATAACAGAAGGTCGAGGACTTCTCAGCTCAACAGAGATGTTACCCATATAATGAAAGTCTAGAAAGCATCCAATTCAATGATTTCAGGAAAGATAAAATATAGATAACCAGTAGCTGAACTCTGTGTCAATTCTTAGTTGGACAGAAAGCCAAACTGCTTTTAAAATCACTTTTTAATTTTAAAAATTTGCTTTAACTGCAGTTAGGACAATAAGCGTGAAGAGCAGTATATGGGTAAGATGAAAATGGGTCCAGCCTCGTGACACCTCCTCAGTGGCAGAAACACCAATTGCATACAGAGATTTTTCTACAATAATAAAGTCACCTTTGAAAGCAGAAAATTAAGAATCAATTGCAAGAAAAAAACATGGGGATTTTTCTGCCTGATAAAAGGGGCCAATAAGCCATAGTTATTTCCAATTACACTGATGTTTGAAGGTGTTTTCTGGTAACAATACTGTTTTCAAATCCTTTTTTACAATCACAGCCAGTTTCAGCCACCAGACATCTTATTTCTCTTCTGCTGTACTGACCTTCCTCATCAGTTTGATCTAATTCTTACTACAAAAAGGGTTATAAATTACAAGGCCTTTATAAAGACTGTATGACCTGTATGACAACTGAGGCGTTTAGGCCAATATTGTGAAGAACTAAAATGCTATTTCAACTGCAGCACTTGATAAGTAAAGGGAGAACTTTTAGTCAGGTTTGTTTAAGAAAAACTTAAGAAAATTGACCATTTTCTGTGATGGTTCTGATGGATGAATAACAGAGTAACTATGTAGACGTGCACATATCTTCTCATAAGGTCAGATTTCAGGAGTGAATTACAGACAATTCCTCAGACAATTTGAAAACCCAAAGGCATTTGCATCAGCTTCTCCTCAACAAGGTGGATAAATCTAATTAAACTTGAGGTTGATGTATTCTTTTTCAGTCTTTACCTTAAATAACTAAATGTAAGATACTACTTTTCATAATAAACCTTCTCCTAAAATATCAAAGAATGAGGAACTTGCACAGAAAATATTTCACATTTTAAGAAAAAAAACCTATACAAATAACAGGGGTTATAGCAATTGTAAAATAGACCCTCTTCTACAACCTGTATTGATAAAGGTGCTTTCAAGATAGATTTATATAGGCTTTGCTGCTAAACTACAAAATCAAACAAAAAAAACCCCAAGAAGTTCTAATAGTGCACTCATGATAAATAGATCTGTATGAATATATTTAATCATGGAACATAGCACATGCCACTTAAAAAAACCCTGAAATGGGATTTTGTACCATAACCAACCCCAAAAGTCAGTGTATCAGTTAGAAACCAACTCAAAAGGTGAAAACAAAGGTCTACTTGTTGCCTTCAGACAAAATAAACACCATACAAAACACACTCCATAAATACAGTATGTTATTAAAAATAACCCTGAAAACCAAGGATAACCATGGGGGAAATTAGCAATTTTAATCTGATTTACTGTCAGATTATGTCAGATATGTCCTGCTGTCTTGGTTATAACTTGATCACTATTCTTCTTCCCTTAAAAAAGCATTGTGGCTACACTGCATCTGTGTACAGAATGAAATGCACAATTCCCCTTTCAAGTGGTAAATACTTCTTGCACTGCAGAATAATCCCACTGAAAGTGGGGAAAGGTATGACTTGCTCTTGCCTAGAATAAGCTGACCTTCTATAAAGGTGTTTTATCAGGGTAAACCAGAATTTTCCAAATATTCCAAGTCTTTTTCAGAAAAGAGCAAAAATAACTCTTGGTTCTTCTGGATACAGGGCAAAGAGCCAAGCTGCCTGTCCTGGCACATCCCACACATCCCTGGGATGAGCCTGGAATTCTGTTTTCCAAAAGCACCTGTATTATTACCAAACTAAAGGGGCAATTCCTCTTTGAAAAATCAGAAGAAAAACTTGTTGGCTTTTTTTTTTCTCACTTTCCTGTGAGACAGACGTGGCTTATAACAGCTTGCCAGTGATTCTTAAATATAAATACTGTGGTTGAAATAAGCCCTTAGTTTCTGTACTACCAGAAAAAAATTATCTGTTAAATACAAAACCCCCAAAAGTATCTCTTTGGCTATTCTCAATTCTGCAGCATTTTGGTAAGCATTAGTCAGAGGAATGTTTAGTTCTGTTTTCCTCTAAAGGTTATGAGGCACAGCTGCACAAATCATATGGGAGCACACAGTAGTACAGTGAGTTTTGTTAGAATGGTGACATCTCTGCTCTCAGAATCCCAGCCTTAAATCAGGATGGGAGTGCATTTATGACAAGTGCCTGACCTTCAGGGAAACAGGGGCTGCATTAAAAGCCAATATGTCATTCCAGTGATTACTCAAACCCTAAGACATAGCTTTTCCCTGACAGGCCAAAATATGCCCTTTAAAGCCAACGAGAACTGTCTACAATTAGCAGACAAAAGGTGACTGATTAATACCCTCAGTTTTGCTGTCAGGAAACAAGAAGTAGATTTTCCTGAGGGGAGGTGAATGTCAATGTAAATAGGAAAAATTAAAATTTGCATGTTGGCTAGCTACTCACCTCATGAAGTGAATCTCTGTAATTTAGAAAAGTTTTTTTAAATAACCTATTCAGCACAAGATTTTATTTGATAGAAAGATTTTCCTCTTGTGACTTCCTCTCTCCTTTGTATACCAACTTCAAGAATTAATTCTTATCTCTGTACAGCTCACGGTCACAAAAATTAAAAGGTACATAAATAGCAAGCACAATAATACTAGATCACTGGTTTTTTTTTTTGCTATAAATACATAATAAATAAAACACAGTGAATTAATATTTTTAAGCATTCAATTGGAATGAATAAGCAGTAAATTACTGAACTATGACATTTATAAACAACTTGAAACTTGTAGCACAGGCAAAATAACTGAGTATTATAACAGAATACTTTTGTAAACCTCTGTTCTCAAGATTTCCTAACATTTGTGTGACTTTAGAACTAACAAGGCTTAGTTTTTAACAAAAGGTTTTGTTGAAAGTTTTTAACATTTGCAGATTATGTTCAAGAAACAAAACTCTGTCCAAATAGGAAAAAATAAGAAGCAGAGCAAAGACTTTCCTGACCTTTCTAACAACAAATAATTGGATACAGGTCTTTGTCTGAAGTACAGTAGTGATCAATCAATTGCCTTGATAATCAGAATTTTTGTAAGACACCTGGAAATATAAAACTCCACCAGAATTCTCTGGGTGACAATTTGATCTATATAGATGTCCCCTGACAAGCAGACATACTTGCTTAAGTAGTATTACACAGCTTTCAATATTTTAATTCAGTTATTAAAAAACCTATTTTTCATAAAGTTTGGTTGGCTCTTTTACTTCCTATCTGCAAATTAATTAAAAAAATCATCTCAGCCAGTCATATAAAATGTAAATATATTTCAGGAATTGTCTTCATAGAACAGCAGGAGCTACACTCAACTGCACAACATCTGTGGGTCCACATTATAAATGCAAAGAAAAGGCCAACACACAACTTCAAAATAAGATTAAGAAGCAATGAAATTAATATATTTCAATACTGATATTATTTTATTCAGATGTTGCTTATCTGAATAAGCAAAAAATCTGCCATTTTACTATTTATTTTCAAGCTTATTTTCAGTTCAGAAATGAAGCATTACTCCCCTAAATTGGCTGTCTTGGCTTCTCTCTGACCAGTGGATTCTGAAAATTCTCCTTACTACCTTAAAGCAATTCTTGTCTTTTACTCTTCAGCTTCATGGACCATCAGGTGCAGGCAGCACCTCCTTTTCTTCTCATCTTGGACCAGTGAGAGGAGACAAAGTGCAAGCAAAGGATGAGGGAAAAGCTGTGATTTGGACCTCACCTTACCCAGAGAATTATCACACTTCTCCTTTGCTCCCATATCTGGAATGCTTGCAACACACCTCCAAAATTTTGGTCAACCTTGGAACTGCATCACATCCAGGAGCAAACAACAAACGTGGAAGTTCCTTGGAACTCCTACAAACCACACTTGGGGAAAAAAAGCTTTGTTTATATCCACTCAATTCAGCATTAGCCAGCTGAAGAAAACTGTTTAGTAAATGGGCCAAAGCCCCATGTGATGTCCATAAAAAGTGGAGCAGGGAGAGGCTCAGCCTGTCTTTATACTCCTAACAGAGAAGCATGTACCCATTAATCAGATTTTAACCAAAAATATTACAAAAGCAATGCAGTTGCACAGGTCAGTGAAGGGCACTGCTGTGCCTCTGTCTTGTAGCTCAGGGTTCAGAGTTTGGGAGCTCCAACCCTAAACCAGAGTCTGTAGGACATTAGGCTCTACTCCTTGCTCTGCTCCCCGGGTAACAAACACAAATGTGGGTGAATACACCTACATGTGAGAGCCTATGTACAGACATTTTACCACATCAGCAAGATGTTTGAGCAAAATAAAATTATTAACCCTTAAAAAAACCCCTACAGCTGTTCTACCTCATAAAAGGGAATACCTTCACAAGCACTCAGTATAAAAACGAACACTAGAATTTTTAAACAATTAATGCAAAGAGTTGGCAAACGCTTCCTGGCACTCACTAACACAGGCACAGCCTCAGGGGCTGGAAGGTGTCAATTAGTGCATCTTGGGGCAATTAATGTGCTGGGGGCTCCTCACAGAGCTGGGTGCTTCCAGAGCACTCAGGTGATCAGAAACCACAGTGCAGGGCCAGAGGTTACAGGATGATGAACCTCAGGAAATGAAAGACAAATAGGTGAATCTTGAGCTTACATCAAAACAGATGGACTTGGGATACTCAAGGACAACTGCTTCCTTACTCTTTACTTAATTCTAACCAAACTGAAAGATTTTGCTTCCCTCTACATCTGTGTCGCAGGTAGAGCTCTATGGCACATTGCACATGCACTGAATCCAAACCAAAAATAATGTTTATTTGTATGACAGAAGTGAAAGCAGTGGCTTGTCATTTAGCCCTACTTCAGTGCCTTTTTACCTGTGTGCTACCCATCACCTCTGTCCCTTCATTTCCCACCCCCTAGCAACAAAGTGAAGCATTGCTTTGCCTTTCTGATATTTACTGCAAATGCAGGCAAAGTAAGACTACACAGTCAAATATACCTTCAAGCAATTAATAAAGGTAACTTTCTGGGCATAATGTGTATGGACCTTTGCTGGGGAAAACAAGTCTGGCTAACAACTGAAGCATGTGTATTTGAATTTGATGCAGATGGATTCTTCAAGGTGTTACAAATGTTTCAATACATCTCTATGAGTTTGGTAGCTGTGGGAGATGTCTTTGAAGAGATAGGAATGCCTGACTCTAGTTCAGTTTTGACACCTGCCTTGGAATGGTGGTGGTTATGAAATAATCATGACATAACAAAGAGTTAAATGCCTGACTGAAATTTCCTTCACATCTCAGATATCCACATTCTTAAGGTGCTGACTGTGGCAACATTAAAAAAATCCCATTTTTCCAGTATTAAAATCTTCATTTAATATAGAACAGAGAAAATAAAACCAAGACTGCAGTATATAATTAGAAATGCTGCCAATATAGTGATATATATCTGTAAAAACCTGGGTTCATATGGCAAAGTTACAATGTATGCCACATCTTCATTTATTGAAGGAAAACACCCATTTCCATGGCAGTTTTTTGGTTTTGTTTTCTTTTTTAGCTTTAGTGTTCTTTTTTGAAGGTGGAAAGACATGCCAACATATTCTCTCCCAGGTTTGGTGACTTTTTTGGCTTCAATATAGAGGAAGTTACATTTATTCTTGTCAGCATTTTAGCATTATGGTATTTTTGCTTTTTGTTAAGCAACTTTCTACCAATTCAAATACTCCCCTGCTAACCAAGTACAAATACTGCTGTGCCCACGGTTTGAAGAGTTCTACAGATTTTCAAAACAATGATGACATAGAGTGTCCACTACTTTTGCAATTTTGTACCTGGGATGCCACTGTCACTCAAAAACAAAAAAAAAAAAAAACAACAACCCCAAACCCTCTCTGAACCCTAGACAAGGCATTTTCCCTGAGTTCTTTCTAGGAATTCCTTACATAAGCTGCTACTTTTTAGCACAGTCCATAAAGTATATTTATTACTCTTACAGGTGTATGAGCTTTGACCATTTCCTCTGCCTCTTATGTAATCATATAAAAGCTATAATGCTGCATGATTTGGAGTTAAACAAGTCTTTCACTTCCAGCTTGAATACAGGCAGTCTTTATAAACCTTATGCCAGAAAAATCTAGTTCTCCTTATGTATGATTTTTTTTTTAATTAATGGATATGTGTCAACTGATCAAAAAGAGAAAAAAGGTTGGCTGAAATATTTGAATATGCTCTGTGAAATGAAACAAATTTATGCTCCTACCAGATAAACCAAAGAAGATTTTGTTTCTTTGAAGATGATATTTTCATTTACATCTGCACTGAAGGCCTTATTGACCCATTTATTCCTGACACTTATGATAAGTTATGGTAAGTTATTTTAATAGTAGACCTACTTTAACCTTCCCCACAGCTTACCCTTCATAAACAAGTGACTTCAGATATGCTCAAACATCCTTATGGATCATGTTTTGCACTGGATTCTGTTTAAATTGTCTTTCCAAATCAAACAAATCCTGCTAAAAGGAAATGTCTCCACACACAGCATAATGGAAGGAGCTCACCCAACTGCAATCTTAACTAGTAGCAGAGCGAGACTTCTGAAGGTAATCCTATCCCCCATACTATTATTTAACCCATAAAAGCAGGGAATATAGAAGCAGAGGCCAAACTCATTATTTTTACTTCCTTCTCAGGACAACATTCCCCATTAGATTCAAGCTGAGTGATTTTGTTTATTGAGAATACTAAAATTTGATCTCAGGCTGCTACTGCCATATGAAAGAGGTTTTTAAAAATTATTTTTTGCTTATGTTTTTATAAAGAGCTTCAAAGGGGAGAAGTGTGTTATTTTTTTCTCCTCCTACTGAAAGCAAATCAAAGTCCCTTGAGCTACATTTTACTGTTTATACACAAGCACTAAACTGCCAGGATATAGCATTAATAGAACAACTGAAAACAACTTTCAGAACATTGCAACATTTCATAACAAGACCAGTGCACCGACTATAAATCAGGCTTACTAGAATACCAGTACATTTTCAGGTTCTCAGATAATATGGGTTGAGAGGAAAAAATTAATGGCCTTCATGTGCTTACAAACTACACAATAAAGCTCATTTGTGAACATAAAATAGCACCTGTTACTTATACTGAAATGCTTTCTATGATCTGAGAGACTGCATTTATGTCCTACCTTTATGTAATAAGAAATTAATTAGATTGTTTAACCGAACCACTAATGTCTGCTTTTCAGCTTGTGATGGACTTAAAAGTCTACAAATATATATGAAGAAATGTATCATAATAACAAGTTGTTTGAAAAAAAGAGTGAAAGATCTGAAGATCTAGCACCTGATTCTGTTTCCCTGTGCATTTTAAGAGAGGTTTGAATTTAGAAAACTTTACCAATTTCTCACTTCATGATGAAACCCATTATCCACAGGTAACTCACCCTCTTCTGCTCTTTAATATATTCCATCAGTTCCTCTCTTGTCCTTTTTACTGCCTCTTCGATCGCCTTTTCACTTCGTTTCTGCTCCTCCATTAATGCCTCCTTGACAATTTCCTTTCCAAGAAAAAAGCATGTAAGTGTACATGAAGAAAAAAAGTCACAAATGTAATAAAAGATCATCCCTTTTCCTCCTGCTAAATTTTTACCACCTCTAGGCTCTTTTCTCAGTAATAGTTATCCTAAATGTACGCAGTATCTTTATGAAAATCAATACGTTCAGTACTAAATTGTAAATAAGAGAGAAAAAAGGAGAGAAATAATAAGTTTAAAGAGGTGTTAACAGAAATACAATATTCCCTGAGAGCAGAAAATAATAAAGCAGTTCAGGTTTTGCTTTCCACCAGGAGCAGGGATGGCAGGGGTTTACCAGTTGCTATTATCAGGCCAGACCACTTCAGCTGGGAGAGACCTACAAGATCTCAGCTCCAGCTGCCTGAGCCCTTCAGGGCTGCCCAAGAATTAAAGCACATTATTAAGGGGTTCTCCAAAAGCCTCTGAAACACTGACAGTCTTAGGGCACCTTTCTGCAAGCCTCTCCCAGTGTCTGACCACCCTCTTTTAAAGAAGAGCTTCATGATGTCCAGTCCAAACCTCCCCTGATGCAGTTTTGAGCCACTCCCACACCACCAATTTCAGTTTCTAAATGTGATACAAATTATCAAAGCTCTTTGTAAACATATATAAAACTTTTTCAAAATCATTATTTTGCTTCCAAGCTTTAGGAATTGCCAGGGACATTCTGTACACAGCAGTAAAAAGCAGGAAAAGATACTCATCACCCCCCCTTAAATTAGCATTACCCTACATCAAATGCATTACAGTAGAGAAAGACAGGAACCACTTCTTAAAACATCTCTGTCACCTGCAGTATTTGGTTAAGGAAACAAATTGCTGGGCTAAAGTCACTGTCTGTCTTGGTTTGGAAAGACAGGTATCTGCCAGGGAAACTGGGGTTTCCCTTAGAATAGAGAATGCAAACCCCTCACCCCCCGCCAAATTATAATTTTGCAATCAAGGCTCTCAGGCAAAGATTTGGGAATAGGAATAACAGTTCTTTACTAGTAATATCAATAATACAAATGTGGTAGAAAAACAAAACCACCCCACCAAACCAGCAAACAAACAAACAACAATTTTGGAAAGCCCTGACAGAGTCAGGTACAACCTGATGCCCTGTTGGTCAGGACGTTGGTAGCAGTCCAAAAGTCCTCCTGGGGTGGCAGATGTGGTTCTGTTGGAGTGGAGATGATCCTGAAGCCAAAAGGGTCCAGAGGTGGTGAGAGGGAGTCCGGTGATGGTGAGAAGGGTCCTGTCTTCCTCCGGTAATCGGGTGAAGCAAGAGAAATATCCTGTTCCGTAGTCCCAGTTTTATCCAGGTAGGAATGGTTGGCTCCCCCCACTGGGTGGAGCATCTCACAATAGAATGATGGAATGTGAATGTACTATCTTGGGGAGGGTAAGTTTTGGGATGTGTGCTTTTAGGGGTGTTTAAATGGTCCATTAGCAGAAAAAAGATAAGAAACAATGCCCTACCTGGTTTTAACAGTTGGGCCATTATCAAAAGGCACCCGCCCCACTCCTTCCAGAGTAAACAAGAGATAAAACAAAACAGCTCCCCAACTGCTTTCAGCAGATGAAAATAGAATACACATCCTAGGTTCCACAACCCAAGACATTATCCACCCCTTATTCTATTATCATCTGCATCATACCTAAATCAATGAACTACTATACAGAATGAATTCTTACACTCAGTTCTCACTTAGGATTAGGTTTTCCTGTGGTACACAACTGGTTTTTCCATCTTTCTGCATTACTCACTAAGTGTAACCAGGTCCTTGAGCAAAAACAATCCCACGGATGGGTTCGCCTTTGCCCAAGGTGGGGTTAATTCAAACAGTCTTTCCTAAAAACCCTTTCATGTGCACCACAGGGACTTTATCTCTATCCACTGTGTGCAAGGGTTCAGACTGGGCAGGACCAGCTCGATTGATGGAGCCTCGGGTGTTGACCATCCAGGTGGCCTTTGCTAAGTTCACTTCTCAGTTCTTGAAAGTCCCTCCGCCAAGTGCCTTCAGAGTGGTCTTAAGTAGTTCGTTGCACCGTTCCACTTTCCCGGCAGCTGGTGCATGATAAGGGATGTGATAGATTTATTTAATGCCGTGTTCTTTAGCTCAGGTGTTTATAAGGCTGTTCTTGAAATGGGTCCCATTGTCCGACTCGATTCTCTCAGGGGTGCTATGTCTCTACAGGACTTGTTTTTCTAGGTCCAGGATGGTGTTCTGGGCAGTGGCATGAGGCACTGGGTACGTCTCCAGCCACCCAGTGGTGGCTTCTACCATGGTCAGCACGTAGCGCTTGCTTTGGCGGGTTTGGGGCAGGGTGATATAGTCAATCTGCCAGGCCTCCCCATACTTATATTTGGACCACCGTCCACCGTACCAGAGGGGCTTCACCCGCTTGGCCTGCTTGATGGCAGCACACGTCTCACAGTCATGGATGACCTGAGAAATACTGTCCATGGTTAGATCCACCCCTCGGTCTCGTGCCCACTTATAGGTGGCATCTCTGCCCTGATGACCTGAGGCATCATGGGCCCACCGAGCTAGGAACAACTCTCTCTTATGTTGCCAATCCAAGTCTATCTTGGACACTTCTATCCTCGCGGCTTGATCTACTTGCTCGTTGTTCCGGTGTTCTTCATTGGCCCGACTCTTGGGAACATGGGCATCTACATGACGGACTTTCACAGGTAGTTTCCCTACTCTGGTGGCAATGTCCTTCCACTCATCAGCAGCCCAGATTGGTTTTCCTTTATGCTGCCAGTTGGCCTTTTTCCACCTTTCTAGCCAGCCCCACAGAGCATTAGCTACCATCCACGAATCAGTGTAGAGGTAGAGCTTTGGCCACTTCTCTCTTTCAGCAATGTCCAGGGCCAATTGAACAGCTTTGAGTTCAGCAAGCTGGCTTGACCCACCTTCTCTTTCAGTGGCTTGTGCAACCTGTCTTGTGGGGCTCCACACGGCTGCTTTCCACTTCCGGTTCATTCCTACGATGCGGTAGGAACTATCAGTGAAAAAAGCGTAGCGTGCTTCTTCTGTTGGCAGTTGGTTATATGGTGGAGCTTCTTCAGCCCGGGTTACCTGCTCTTGTTCTTCTTCTTTGGTGAGACTGAAGTTTTCAGCTTCCGGCTAGTTGGTGATTACTTCCAGAATCCCAGGGCGATTCGGGTTTCTAATACGGGCGCGTGAGTGATGAGGGCGATCTATTTGCTCCATGTGGCATCAGTGGCGTGATGGGTAGAAGGAACCTTTCCCTTAAACATCCATCCTAGCACCGGTAGTCGGGGTGCCAGGAGGAGTTGTGCTTCCGTGCTAATCACCTCTGAGGCAGCTTGAACTCCATAGGCGGCTAAGATCTCCTTCTCCATGAGAGTGTAATTGGCTTCAGACCCTTTGTAGCTTCGGCTCCAGAATCTCAGTGGTCGGCCTCGAGTCTCACCAGGCACCTTCTGCCAAAGGCTCTAGGACAAACCATGGCTCCCGGCTGCAGAGTAAAGCACATTCTTTACCTCTGGTCCCGTCCTGACTGGGCTAAGGGCCACCGCATGAGCGATTTCCTGTTTGATCTGGGCGAAGGCGTGTTGCTGTTCAGGGCCCCAGTGGAAATCATTCTTCTTGCGGGTAACCAGGTAGAGAGGACTCACAATCTGGTTATACTCAGGAATGTGCATTCTCCAAAAGCTTATGGCACCTAGGAAAGCTTGTGTTTCCTTCTTGCTCGTTGGCGGAGACATTGCAGTGATCTTGTTGATTACTTTTGTGGGTATCTGGCGACGCCTATCTTGCTACTTCACTCCCAGGAACTGGATTTCTTGAGCCGGTCCCTTAACCTTACTTCGCTTAATGGCAAAACCAGCTTTCAGCAGAATCTGGATAATTCTCTCTCCTTTCTTGAAGACTTCCCTTGCTGTGTTCCTCCATACGATGACGTCGTCGATGTACTGTAGATGTTTAGGAGCCTCGCCCTTTTCAAGTGCAGCCTGGATCAATCCATGGCAGATGGTGGGACTGTGCTTCCACCCCTGGGGCAGTCGGTTCCAGGTGTACTGCACGCCCCTCCAGGTGAAAGCAAACTGGGGCCTGCACTCTGCTGCTAAAGGAATGGAGAAGAAGGCATTGGCAATATCGATGGTCACATACCACTTTGCTGCCTTGGACTCCAGCTCGTACTGAAGCTCCAACATGTTTGGTACAGCAGCACTCAGTGGTGGCGTGACCTCATTCAGACCACGATAATCCACAGTCAGTCTCCATTCTCCATTGGACTTACGCACTGGCCATATAGGGCTGTTGAACGGTGAATGAGCCCTGCTGACCGCCCCTTGGCTCTCCAGTTTACGAATCATCTCATGGATCGGAGCCACAGAGTCTCTGTCAGTACGGTATTGCCGACGGTGTACTGTTGCTGTGGCGATTGGCACCTGTTGTTCTTTAACTCTCAGCAGTCCCACAGCAGAGGGGTCATCGGAGAGACCAGGCAGGGTATTTAGTTGTCTGATGGCTTCCGTCTCTACAGCAGCTACTCCAAAAGCCCAACGATATCCTTTTGGGTCTTTGAAATGTCCATTTCTGAGATAGTCTATGCCGAGGATGCATGGGGCCTCTGGGCCAGTCATGATGGGGTGTTTCTGCCACCCATTCCCGGTTAAACTCACTTCGGCCTCCAATACAGTCAGCTGCTGGGACCCTTCTGTCACTCTAGAAATAGAAATGGGCTCTGCTCCCACATACTCCGATGGCATCAGGGTACATTGGGAGCCAGTGTCAACCAAAGCCGTGTATTTCTGTGGGTCAGATGTGCCAGGCCATCGGATCCACACAGTCCAATAGATCCGATTGTCCCTCTCCTCTACCTGGCTAGAGGCAGGGCTCCTCTAGCACTGGTTATTCCTTCCCTGAGCATACATACTAGAGGTTTTAGCATCCTGACTACTGGCAGCCTGGGCATAGGAGGTTGAGGCTACTTTTATTTTGGTGGCACCCCCTTGGTGAGTGTTCTTTTCCTTGAGCTCACGCACCCGTGCTGCCAGGACAGAAGTGGGTTTCCCATCCGACACTCCCATGTCTTCCCCATGGTCACGTAGATAAAACCACAGGTCAGCTCTTGGGGTGTACCCTCTCTCTCTAGCTGGGGGTCGTTGGGTTCTAACTCTGGGGCCTGTGACTTGTACTGGTGCCACACTGGAACTGTTTTTCCTCATCTCCTCCCTCACTTCCCTCATTTCCTCTTTGAGTTCTTTCACAACGGCGGAGATATGAGCCTGCATCGGGCCATTGATCATACTCTCATAGTTCCTAAGCTTATTTGCAACGGACCCCACGGTCTCTCGGTTGTCCTCAGCATTAATGGTTGCAATAAATGTAGTATACTGAGATGGCCCCAGATTTGCCAGGTTCCATAACATCTGCGCTGTGCATCTAACCTTGTCAGGGTCATTATCATGCTGTCCACTCCTCCTAAAAAGTACCTCTAGTACTGCCACTTCCCTCAGCTGTTGGATTCCTTCCTCCAGAGTTTTCCAGCGCATTCTATGGTGGTGCTCCTGCATTCTTTTTCTGTGGATAAATCTTTCTCTCACACTCGTTAAAAGCCACTGCCAGAGGGAAAAGGGTCCAGGTTTCCTTACAAATACTTGATTTATACCCGAGTTCTGGGTTAGGGGTCCCAAATTCTTGGCCTCCCCACCATCTAGTTGCACACCTGTGCTTATAAGATCCCAGACCCGAAGTAGCTAGGCAGTGTAAGCCTCACGTCCCCGTCGTACAATATCTTTCTGCAAATTACGGAGACTTTCATATGACAGGGACTCAGTGATGATCTGAACATGTGATTCCCCTGCAGCTTGTGAGGGTCCTCCTTTCTTATCCTTACTGTCTGGGTTCGCTGTTTTCACCTTAGATTTCTTAGTTTTCACAGGGGCAACTGCTGCTGGCTGTGACTGCCCCTGTGGCTCAGCTGGGACCTGGACAGTTGTAATGTCTGTGGGTTCTATATCAGATTCTCTTTTGTCAGGGCAGGGCGAGGGTTTCCCACCAGCTGGGGAAATGTACTCCCTCAGCATCTGGCCCATCTCATGTATTTCCTTTATCAGAGCCCCCACCCAAACTGGGTGTTTTATCTCTGAGGCAGGCTGTGGGGCAGGGGTGGACTCTGGAGCAACATCCTTATTTTCTGGGGTACTTATCAAGGTGCTTACCCAGGCCATTCTCCCCTTATCTCTGAATGCCAAACAGAACAGGCATACCAGCAACACCAGCCACTGTATGATATCATTAGCATTCAGAGGAAATTTGAACCCCTGAAAAACTGGTGGGGTAGATCCAAAGAGCTGGGTGAGGGGTTGAGAGAAAATTTCCCCAGGTGCCATTTCCTCACAATAGGTACCATTATTAAAGTAACCCCAGAAACACAGAGTTAGTGTATGGTAGCCCTGAATCCATGTGCTTGCCTTCCAAAGGAAGTTAAAAGTCCATGAATTCCTCACCTTATTAACCCACAAAATAAACTGGATGCCAGCTACAGTAGCCTTAGTTATAGGGCCCATGTTTAAATAAGGGCCAGCAAATGGTAGAAATACAGCCACGACCACGTGCCACCCAAACCAGGGAAAGCTAGACCACATGATTTTGTCCAGTGGGTTTCTATCTACTACAAGAATTGTTATTCCTTTCTCTCAATGCCCTCGAGCCCCACGTTGGGCGCCAAAATCTGTCTAGGTTTGGAAAGACAGGTATCTGCCAGGGAAACTGGGGTTTCCCTTAGAATAGAGAATGCAAACCCCTCACCCCCCGCCAAATTATAATTTTGCAATCAAGGCTCTCAGGCAAAGATTTGGGAATAGGAATAACAGTTCTTTACTAGTAATATCAATAATACAAATGTGGTAGAAAAACAAAATCACCCCACCAAACCAGCAAACAAACAAACAACAATTTTGGAAAGCCCTGACAGAGTCAGGTACAACCTGATGCCCTGTTGGTCAGGACGTTGGTAGCAGTCCAAAAGTCCTCCTGGGGTAGCAAATGTAGTTCTGTTAGAGTGGAGATGATCCTGAAGCCAAAAGGGTCCAGAGGTGGTGAGAGAGAGTCCGGTAATGGTGAAAAGGGTCCTGTCTTCCTCCGGTAATCGGGTGAAGCAAGCGAAATATCCTGTTCCGTAGTCCCAGTTTTATCCAGGTAGGAATGGTTGGCTCCCCCCACTGGGTGGAGCATCTCACAATAGAATGATGGAATGTGAATGTACTATCTTGGGGAAGGTAAGTTTTGGGATGTGTGCTTTTAGGGGTGTTTAAATGGTCCATTAGCAGAAAAAAGATAAGAAACAATGCCCTACCTGGTTTTAACAGTTGGGCCATTATCAAAAGGCACCCGCCCCACTCCTTCCAGAGTAAACAAGAGATAAAACAAAACAGCTCCCCAACTGCTTTCAGCAGATGAAAATAGAATACACATCCTAGGTTCCACAACCCAAGACACTGTTCCAAAAATGAAGTCCCAGCCTCCCAAAGCCACTCATGGAATAGGTAATGACATTATTAATACAAGTGCTCTGTTTCCAAGATTCAGGAGAACAAAATCACAATCCTCCAATAATTATAAATCCTGAAAACGTAACATTTTCAGAAAGCAAAAAACCCCATCAAGAAAACCACCAAAAAACCAAACCAAACCAAACCAAACAAAAAAAAAACCAAAACAAAAAAAACACCCACAAACAAACAAACAACAAAAACCAAACCAAACAAAACCAAAAAACACAAACCAAAACAAAAACAAACAAAGAAACAAACAAAAACCCACAAAAAAACCCCCACCCAGTAAAAATAATCATGTGATCTTAAATGATTTGTCAGGGAGATCAAGAGGAAGATGGAGAGTGCCTCAGAAATCAGGCAGAAATTGGCAATTCCCATTTGTTCTAGACATTCTGAATTGGAAGAAACAGAAATACTAGTGGTGCACCTGAAGAATTAAGCAAGAAATAATGGAAAAAACCTCAGTGGTTCAAACAGGAACACAACATGACTTCTAGTGTATTTATTCACATACATGATTTATGGTTTTGTTTTTTTTTTTTTAATCAAAACTTTGAGAAAATCAAAGGTAAATATAAATGGATTCCTTATTACTCTTCACTGGTTAGACATAACACTGCATTACCCACAGATTTGTTTACAGGTTTGCTTGTCTGCAGAGCAATACAGACATTTTATGATACATATTTACAACTTGGATTTGGGGGAGTGGGGAAGGTTGGCTGGAGGACAGGTGAAGTTGAAGGTTTTGGAAATAAAATATATTTATTTTATAATAATTCACCTGTATATTAAAGAGTGGCATTTTACAATACACTATTAGTGTACAAAATGAAGAATCCACTGAATTGGATCAAACTCTTTTTTTTTTTTTTTTTTAAATTCCCTTCAGTGGAAGTTATTCAACTGAAAAAGAAAGCTCTATTTCTTACCTTTAGTTGTTTGCTCTGTTTCAGCCAAAAATGGAATAGTTTCTGCAAAACTAAACTTTTTGCTATTTTTATAGCAGAAAAAGTCCAAAATCCCAAAGTTAAAATGTGTAACTATGTAGTCCCCACTGTTCTGGAATGCAGTACACATGAAAATCATAGTTGTGAAAAGTGATTATGATTTTTTTCTATTTTAATTAAGTTTAACAAAGAAAAATCCCAATAAAAAGGTCTCTTTCACTACAGAACTCTGGCAAGACTAACAGAAAAAGTAGCAGAAAATTACATATTACAGAAATATGCTGTTCTTATAATTATACTCTCAGGCCAGTTTAATCTGTCAAAAGGTCCCAAAATACTGTCTTGTGTTAGAATGGAAAAAAAATATTCCCATAATCTATCCCATTAAACTCTTCAAATCAAATCACAGAACTGATAAACTGCTATATCTTAATATGTAGAAAATTTTACACCCATAAAATACTAACAATCAATTAAAGTATGTTAAATATCCTTGATTCGATACTTGAAACACTACATAGTCCAAATGAGTACTTGAACTATAAAGTCCAAATAAAAACACAATTAAATTCTACAAGTCTATTAATAAAATGCAAAAAATCAGAAACCATTAGCAATACCCTTACAGAACACTAGTTTATTACACTGACTTAAAACAGAGAAGGTAAAATTGGAAAGAATTCTTTTTCATTTCCACTGGTGTTGGCACAAGTCCCCAGGGATGTGGTTAAATCACCATCACTGGAGGAATTTAAACAATGTGTTGGTGTGGCACTTGGGGACATGGGTTAGTGGTGGCCTTGGCAGTGTGAGGTTAACAGAGGGACTCAACGATCTTAAAGGTCTTTTCCAACCTTAGTGATTCTATGATTCATCTACCACACTCCAGTTAATGTAATTAAGTGCTGATGTATCTTCCCAATTTATAAACAGTTCTGTTTCAAACACTGATCACACTCTTGTTACCACCTGAAAATCATCTCAACAGTTAGTGCCACCAGACAGATCCTGGAACCACCAGGCTGGACAATCTCATGTGACTGCACAGGAAGACTCCTGCTTTAGTGGGCTTCATCCCAATGTTTGGATTTACCAGACTGCTGGCAGTTGTCCACAACACTTTTGATTTGTTGGGGTTTTTCTGTGATTATTCACCGACCATACCCTAGGGTGAATCCTGTGGATCTGTTTCTCTGAGACCTGAATGGCTGTTTCTCATCTGAGTTGAAATGTTACCCTGCTCACTGGATTCAGGAGAATCTGCACATTCCAAATTGGAAGAAACAAACACTAGTGGTACACCTGAAGAATTAAGCAGGAAATAAAGGAAAAACAGCTAAGTGGTTCAAACAGGAACCCAACATGACTTCTAGTGTATTTATTCACATACATGACATGACACCAGTTAGAAGATTAAGAATACCTCATCAAAAACAAAATACTGTTATTCAAATACTCAGTTGACAAATCACAGTCAACCATGTATTAGAAATGACAACCACACAATCACAACATATAACTCTGTAGGAAGACAGAAAAAAAAAGCAGTGTACTCGATACACCAGAGAACTCCAGACAGCATTTAAAGAATAAAACAAGCCATATTTTGCCTTGCAATTTCATAGGAAAATTCTTTTGTTTCCACACAAGGATCAGGTGGCAGCACTAAACTTTATCTAGGAAATGCAACCACAGACTGCAATGTTAGTGTTTTTTCAGAAAATAGTAACCCTCAAATTATGATGTCTGTGGTTATAAACTGCTACAATCTACTTCTGAAGTCAGACATGGTTAAAGTCTGTATGCAGTGAACCATTCCTTTTCCAGACTTTGCAAGCATATTAAAAATAAACTCATCTAATGGCAGGGATCTCTTTCCACTCAGTGCTACTGAGTTGTGTCCTTCCTCACACGTTCAAGATTACACAACATTTTCTTTTAATGTGTCTCTACAAACACTGGCCACAATAATGTTTCTGCAAGACAGCGGAAAAACAAGAAGTAAAACTGAAAATAATGGTTTGCTACCCTATTGAAAGAAATATAAGCACACACTCCCACTGAAAGCTGATCAATAAAGGCAATAGAAATAGAAGAGGTTCTTTGAAGAGCAAGTTCTTCTCCAGCACATTGTGTGATACCATATGATCAATAGACTATTTAGGTAGGAATTAGGATATAGAGGAAAAAACTTCTTGTATGAGTCCACAAAATACTGACCATAAAGAGCAATGTTACAACAGTCCAAGCCAAAAATCGTTTTACTGAAAAAACACTTTTTCTTCCAGAGATTAGCACTGACCCACCCAATCAAAAACCTATGGAGTCGTAAAAAGTTATTTCTGAAATTACATAAAAAAAATGCCACTTTGCTAAGTATTTCAGAAACAGAATAAAGGGAATGTTTCAACTTCTGACTCCACCATAGGACTCCGCAACCCTTATAAAAGATGAAAAAAATAACAAGTGGGCAAAGAGAGACTGATAAACATAATAGTTTGCATTCCCTTAACTGACAATGCCCTCAAAGCTCTGTATATCTTAGACACAAAGAGCTTTGAGGATAAAGAAATTAAATTTTAAGGAAACTAAATTAATATTGTGTCATGTGAAAATCCTCCCTAGCAAAAAAAAAAAAAAAAAAAGTAATAGAAGAAGGGCAAGCAATGCCAATACAGGTAAAAGTTGATCTTCTGGTAACGAACACTATAAATAGAGTGATTAATGATGAAAAAGAGACAAAAACAAACCCTGAAACAGAGGCAAAAAACAGTTTATGGCCTATTTAACAGACAAAGAGTGATGGAGTAAAGGGCTGGAAAGTTGCATCAGTAATTATGGCAATATTTTCAAAGGAGAGGAAAAAAATGCATTAAAAATGGAAAAGTGGGAGCTTGTATGAAGATTGTACCTTTGTTTTTACATATGATATTTTATCTCCTACAGATATGATGCCAAATGCACGCTGCAAACAAAAAATTGTATTTACAATTAGATCTGAAAGAAAACCATGATACAGTCCAGAGCAACAAGCAAGAGGGTTGGTCATGAGGGTGCAGAAAGTATTTGGGAAGTGGGAAAGGAAAAAAGAAAGACTAAGAAACCTTTGAGTGATAGTGGTAGATTTATAAAGAGATATCACAGAGATTTATCAGGGTTTTCATTGTATACAGAAATAGCTCACAAAGGGGCCATGGAGGAAAAAGTGAGTTAGGCTTCCAAATCTGGTATGAACCAAGAGACAATCTTGCACAGAACAAATTTATTGGACAACAAAAATGTATAATCTCCACAGATTTCCTCTTTTCCCCTTATACTGTCCACCAAAACATTCCTTCAATATCTACTCATTTGATGCATGAGAAAAAGTGAAGTGGTTTTTTACAGATTATAGGGCTAAGAAAGGGCCATTGACAGCTAATAAATCTAACTGAAAGTTAGAGTGGGAAACAACTTTTTAGAAACCTTTTTCCTTCTTAGTCCATACAATCTTTTCAAATGCAGGGTGGTGGGGAAAAATATTTAGACAAACAGTATTTTTCAACAAAAAATTGACAGCTAATTTTAGCACTTGTAGAAAAGAAACAAAGCCAGTTCCTTAGGAATAAAGGCAACAGCTTCATGTTTTCATTTACATATCTTTTATTCCTTTACACATAACTGAGTGTGGAAATCCTTGAGAATTTCAATACCAAATTCATTCAGGCTTGCCAAACTACCCACAGAAGCACTCCCTCAGGTAGATGACAACCAAAAAATTTTGATCATGTAGCAGGTAAGGAGCAATTCACTTTCTAGGATTTAGCATCAGATGTCCTAGACATTTTTATTTTACCTTCCAAGCAATGGCATATGCTGATATTCATAAATCCATGGAAATTCATTAAACACCATTTAAATAATAAATTCTTTTTCAACTATCTAGATGCTTGCCAGTAAAATTGTATTAATGCTTTCTAAGACCATAGATTACAAATTTATTGTTCTGCGAAGAACACCACCACTTGAACCTTCAGAAATGTGAACATACTCAATTGCCTTTAATTCTTAAAGGTTTACTCAGCAAAGACCACTGGAAAGTTGTTTTGGTTGTTTTTTTGTTTTTTTTTTTTTTAAATAAGCATTTTAGTTAACTTTTCTTGCAAAAATATTTTTCTTTGTATATCTCAGTATATCTCAGTATATCTCAGTTGTGGCTTGGCTGAATGAGACACCACAGCCTCAGTTTTCTTGAAATACTTTCCCATTGGTAAGATAATTTTGCTTTAGTGCTTTTCCTCATGTCCAAGAGGAAGCAGAGTTTATGTTAGTTCTTTTAATAAATTAAAGGTTCTTCTTTTTTTTTTTTTTTTTTTTTTCCCTTTCCTAAATATTTGCAGCCTTCAGAACGCTTGAGTCTCTAATGGATCTGCTGTGTGGATTATGGCAGAGATGAACTCAGGCTCTTTTTCCCTGGAGAATTAGAGTAAACTACACTAGATTATGTACAGTATTTTAAATCTAAGTCTTCAGGAAATGACAAAGGTGATTCTTTGCTTCAAATACCTTAGCAGAATTATTTATTTCAAGCTATGAGATGGACTTAAATTTCCAGGGCTCATCCTGCAGCTGCCAGCTTTCATTTTACTTTTAATGAATTTATTTTAAAACAAAGATAGTGGTGCATAAATTCTCTTCAGTTTCTTTTGCTAATTCTCTCCCACACCACCATGGATTTTACCTCCTTTATGTAGTTGAGTATTTGGCTCTGTAAAATGACAACAACACAGAGAGCTCTGTGCATTATAACTATGGGAGCTACTCTGCATTTCCCACCAGTTATGAATTTAAAATAGCAGCCTTTATTCAGAATTGTATGGATATCACCATCCTATATCCCCAAAAAATTTTTGAACTTCGTTTTTTTTCAATGAGTGAAAATAAACATAAAGAAGGATAGAGAGAATTGTCCATTGTTTTTTCAGTTTAGAGTTGTACCCCAGGAGCTTTGCTGCAGTTTTGAATT
This sequence comes from Phylloscopus whistleri, assembly GCA_017589585.1. Lineage (NCBI taxonomy): Eukaryota > Metazoa > Chordata > Aves > Passeriformes > Phylloscopidae > Phylloscopus > Phylloscopus whistleri. The sequence continues at coordinate 3,041,960 of JADMLD010000990.1, read as the reverse complement.
CCGGGGTAAAAAGCTCCTGCCTCAACCACACTACCTGTTATACTTTCTCCTTTTCTAGAGGATATCCACTTTTAATTTAAGTAGGTGTTCCAGAAAAAAAAAAAATTCTCGTGGAGGAATTTCATCAGATATTCCTCTCAACACTGACAATTACCAGACATTAACTCTCCTCACAGGGAAGATGCCACTGTTAAAAACACCAGACAATGTATGAAAAACAGAAAAGAAAATTCTGGAGACATGCCAAGCTACATCTAGCCTGCTGAATAGATGAGTTCCTAATCTATGATGACTTTTCAATGTGCTGTAAAAGGATCACGAGGTTCCTGTGCAAATGAACATTATCTTTAATCAAAAGACTACTTGTTTTTGCAAGGAGAGCTTGTTCTTCCTGATTTAAAATGCAAGCCTGCTCTTCCCCCAAACTGAGAATGCTCTTCTAAATTAAAAAAAAATCCCCAAACAAAACCACAAAAAAACTCTTATAAAAGCATGAAGCACCTGAACAACACAGTTATACAATCTGAAGATGCTGCCAGTCTCAACCAAAATGGAAGTCATCTGGACTTTTACTACTTCACAGCCTCGAGAGAGTGCTCTAAAAAACCATTTTTCCATTTCCCTGGAGATGTAAAATATCTCATTTATCCCTTCAGAGTTATAAGGCTTCAAAAAATAATACCTTTATTTTAAGTACAAATACTGTATGTCTAAGTGAAGACCCCAAGTCACTGGAACAGTCAAAGCTTTCATTAAAAAGAAAACCAAAATAATATTCATCTTACTGTAATCCTTTAGTTTCTTAAAGAAAAAACAAAGAAGGGGGTATGTCAAGGTTGCTCCATCAAGTTGAAATATTAACTCAGTATGTCTTCATTCCTACTTGCACTGTAAGTTTACCTTTATTCTGCTGTTTCATATTTGGTAACAAAATATTTGATATTAAATGCGATTTTTTTATTAAACTGTCACCAAGTTTTTCTCTCGCAATGTTAAATTAGTATAATAAATCTTAAATGGAAGCAGTATTTCCTTATCTGCAAACTTGACAACAATTTGACTGAGGACAAACATTTCTTTTTAAGACAAAGTTTTGTCAGGCATGAATATTTCACAAGTAGAAGGCATCTGCATAAACCTCCCAGATTTGCATCCTCTAAGGGTCTCCTTCCTGGCTACTCTGCAACCAAAAAAGTCTAAAACAATACCTGTATCATCCCTGCAAAGGAAACTCTCATTTTTTCTTCTTTTAAACAAATTATTTAGATGATGGAGGGAAATTTCACTGCCTAATTCAGCACAAGTGTAATCTTCAAACCTTTATTGTTCTTCTGCTTAAACTGCCTGACTAATGAAATGTAAACAACCCATACTTTAATGTTTTTTTCCATTTGCTTTCTCATATATAGCCATACATCTTCTAGTCCACATACTTAAAAACTGGTGAAAAAAAACCCCAACGTATTTTATTTCAATAAAGAAAATTAATGGCTGGCAAATTACTCTTTTAAGCCAATGAATCAAAACTGCTAATCATGTTTCTCTGGTCCAGAAGGTAAAGGAGAAGCAAACAAATTCATTCCACTTTGACATGGAATTTTTTTCCCCTTACTTTTATAACTTAAATGTTTTACAGATACACAGTGGTGCTACAGTTTTTGAAATATATCTTTTTATCAACTCCTGCACCATGCAGAAGAAAATGTCTTTTTCTCTATGGGTTTGCATCTCGCAGAAAATAATAAAATTGTCAATGTTTTTGAGTTTTTCCATTAACTACTCCTTTGTGGGCACTTTGACTACAAGCCATTTTGCCTCACCTGTTTGCAAAAGACTGGATTGACCCTTTGTGATCTTCCCATTTCGCAGACTTACTGCATCAGTGAAGGAAAACTTCCCTTTAATACCACGCTTAATTTTTTTTTAGTTCAAATCAATAAAGCAAATATCTTTGAAATAATTTACAGCGAATAAAAAATTATTCTAGGATTTTTTTTTTTTACATTTCATTGTCTAAAATGTTAGATTCTGTGTTTGCATGTTGGTCATTACAGAGCCCACTTAATACTTTGCCTAAACAACAACTGCAAGAGTCAAGAGTGCAGTTACAGCTTTTGTAAGACAAATCTTACAGAAAACAAAACATAAGAAACAACTCTGTGTGGAAGGCTATACACAGAAAAAAATTAATGCCCACACACTAAGTGCCTTGTAGGCCCAAGTGTTTTTCATCGTTACACCAAAGTTGTATCTGACATATATACCACATATAAGTTATCATTTGGCACATCAGCTCTGCAGGACTTCTTTTGTTGACAGAAAATTTTAGTACTTGGTGTGTGCTTGTAATTGCAGTGGCCTAAAGGAGATATGCAAGTTCTTGGCATAGGAAGAAAGGAAAATTTCTCCAAGAAAACAATTACTCCATGAAAGTCCATCTTCCTCAGGGAATTTGCACTCATTAATTAGAGAATAAAGAGTGTAACTTCATGTATACCATAGCCATATGTGATAGAATTTTGGAAATCTCAAGAAAAATTTGCATTTTTCCTTAATTAAAAATAGATTAGGTATTTGAAAAATGAATCAGACATGAAGGTGAAATAATCATGTTATAAACGAAGTAAGAGAAATTATTCCTGTTACAATAAAAGCTGTCAGAGCTGTTTGGTATTAAAATAAATGGAATTAACTAATGACACTACTAAAGGACTACATAAAGTTCAAGATATTTACAGCAGAACTAATCACAAGAGCCTCCAACACCTCAGTGCCACTCACCATCACAAGTACATCACCAGGTACTTTCTGCACCAGCAACTACTTGATCTAAAAGAAGCTGGAGTGGAAAAACCTGTCCCTTGGAGAGGCCTGAATTGCTCCCTCAGGGAAACCCTGATGTGGCACTGTATTTAGGACTTTATCAAAGAATATATCCATCAATATTAAGCTACTCCTAATGTCATCCTGTCTTGTGACAACTTCAAAAGCAGCATCAACCACGAGAGAGCCTGCAGTACCCTGCAGAGGGAAGGCAAACCTGCCCCAAGTCACTACCCCAGCTTAGACCACATCTCTCCCTCACCTGGGACACCAAGTGCCCCCAAATCCATAAATAATTCCAGCACACAACCATGGGACTCTCTCACCGAAAATCTTCAGGATCCATCAAAATCCTTCTCAAACTTTGTTACCATAGTTCTCCTCCCACTAATCTCTTCATGTTCCATAAGCTATAAAATTACTGTCTTTACTCCAGAAAACAAACACTTTATCACTCCTCCTTCTAGGAACAGATTCTCTACACCACTGGTACCAGCTCTCATTCTGGACATTCAAATCTGAATGATTTGTACCTAACTAAAGCCCGAGCAATTGTTCTCAGCTTGAATTCAGCTCTGAGCTCAGCTGTTTATCCTTCTGCTCTGAAGAGAAGTCTGACTGCCTGAAGGCTCACTGAAAGTCTTGAAAATGGACATTTCACCATTTAATACTTTACATTTAAAAGAAGTAAATAAGATATAAAAAATTAAATAATTCTATTCACATTAAGAATTTAGGCAATACAAAGTATGATAATGGCATAGCATCAAAACTTTTTTGTTGGTAGCTGATTAGGCATATGAGGTTATTAATTTTGTTCAACACTGGAAAGGGAAATGGTGTCTGTTTCCAAAGGGTATTTTTATTTTACTTCAAATTCTTAAGTTTTGGGTTGTTTTTTCTTATACAGCACATTAAAAAAATACAGCAATATCAAATTCATATTTAAATAATCAAATAATATCAATATTTGATCAATAATCAAATCATATCAAATAATGTTTCACATTAATGAAACATATACTCCTTGAATAATAATCAAGGAGTATAAATAATCAAATCAAATCAAATCAAAGGAGTACAAATAAATAATCAAATAATATCAAATAATATCAATATTTGATCAATAATCAAATCATATCAAATAATGTTTCACATTAATGAGACATATACTCCTTGAATTTCTGAAGACTATAACATTTGAGCATGTCATCAAGAAATCAGTGAATTCACAGGCTATTCCTCCAAATATTTTCAGCATCACAGACCACAAAATTCAACTTTTGGAAGAGTAATTTAATTGCTATAATAACATACTTAATTTGAAAGTTGTAGAAATGCTAAAAGCACTGTTGGGAATGTCCCTCTGAATTTGTGTTGTGACATACAATTATTTTTATTGAAGCACTTCTCCAATGATTAACTCTAGAAACATTTCTGGTTCATTACTGGCTTAGGTTTCCAGCTTTTATAAGCCCCTCTATATTTTGTACCGGTTCTCTAAGGAACAAATGTAATCTTTAGTCTTCGAAAGGTATGGAAGTCATCAAAACTGTTTACAGCCTCTCTCTGAGCTGCTCGTCCTGGGCTCCTTCTGAAGTCAGAGGACAAAACCAGGCATGATTTATATAATTTTA